>VUQG01015024.1:0-15418 GCA_015106755.1 Etia nguti
AACGCTAACTTTTTCCCACTTTTTCCAGGGTTCCCGATGGTTAGGGACAAATACAGTCGCATGGCAGGATGCTGTAAACGGACCAAACTCCAGTCAGGAGAACAACTGAGATAATCCATCCACAATACGAGGTTAGTCATTAATATACTGCAACAACATGGGAATAGAGCAGCTGTGAGAGAATTCAACATTAATGAATCAATGGTCCGGAAGTGGAGGAGGCAAGAAGAATGAGTTGAGTAAAGTTTGACTTATCTGACTGTTTTGTTTCGCTTAATGCGCCTTATAATCCGGTGCGCCTTATGTATGAAAACAGACCTGTTCATCGACAGTGCGCCTTATAATCTGGTGGGCCTTATGGTCTGAAAAATAAGGTACTTCATATTATGTTGCTGCCATTTTTTTTCTGTTCCTGTGCAATATTTTGGCAGATGTGCATTTCCATCCCTATCCTTAACGACCATAGCCCTTCCACCCTATTATTATTTATTATATTTTATTCCAATGCCCTTGTACACACCCCCACAATGCTTCCTGCAACCCAAACAACATGTATATATTATTCATAGTATTCTTATATTGTTTTTCTCTTTCTTTTCTTGTATATTGTTTTCTTTACTTTCGCACCTTTGTGGTCTTGCTACCTAATCTCACTGTGCAAGCAACTGTACAATGACAATAAAGGTTCTAAGTTCTAAATTCTAAAAATTTGATCAAATTTGCAAAAAATGTGACTAGAGACCTTTTAAACTGAAATCTTAAATTGCTAGAAATACATGGTTTATTTCTTTGAAGTCTTCGGGAGAAGATTATCTGGATCACTGTTTGATTCATAAATAACTTTCATAATCATTAAAGTGACGGTTGAAAGGTGGAAACCATTGTCAGACTGAGGTGTGATATCTGTGTTTTACAGTGTGCAAATTCAAAGCACACAAACGCTGTGCTGTCAGAGCCACTAACAACTGTAAATGGACCACCCTGGCCTCCATAGGGAAGGATATCATTGAGGATGAGGATGGGGTAAGTTTGTTCAAAAGTAGTCTTCACTGAAAGGCAGAAAGTTCATGTAATTTTTAATAAGATTTTGAGCTGCTTGAGAATTTCCTCAGCCTGTTTTTCTGCAAAGAGTTTCTAAAATATAATGTGGGAGTCTTTCCCTTGAGCAGCCAAGAAAATTATAGGAACACACTGAAGCATTCACTTGTATTGTTTTGTCAGCATTTAGCACAACTTTTATATACCATTTATGTCAATATAGAAAACTCCCCTAGTTCAAGTGAACGGAAGCTGACATTGTTAACCGTTTTTAATTTTGTGTGTGTGTGTTTGAAACCTGCAGATTGCAATGCCTCACCAGTGGTTGGAAGGCAACCTGCCTGTCAGTGCCAAGTGTGCTGTGTGTGATAAGACGTGTGGCAGCGTGCTGAGACTGCAGGACTGGCGCTGCCTCTGGTGCAAAGCTATGGTAGGGCATCTGTCACATGCACCAATCGCACATAACAATTAAACCATCTGGTTAATTTTATGTAGGTTCCCTGTTGTTGTGCCAAAGCTCTGATCCAAGCATGGACAGGGGAGGTTTGGAAGTTTTCTTTTTTCACTGGGCTGATCACAGCACTTGGGCTTGTCCTCGTACTCACCACAAACTCGTGAATGATTGGAATCTGAGAAATCTGGAGAGCCAGCTGGCAATCTGGGAACTCAACTTGTAGTCATAGGTTCCAGTACAAAGCTCTTTTCTTTTGTTTACAAATTCTGCATATTTACCACGATGAGGTATAACATTATGATCACCTGTCTGATATCGTGTTGCTCCCCATTTTGCTACCAAAACAATCCTGACACATGAAAAGGTGTACATGGTAGTACGTGTCAAAGTAACATCCACATGGATGGAGGGACCCAAGGTTTCTCAGAAGAACTTTGCCCAAATCCTCACGCTGCCTGGCAGCATTAAGTTTTTCAACAGTTTGAGCTACAGCAGCTTGTCTGTTGGATCGGAACATGAGCCAGCCTTTGCTTCCCACATGCATCAATGATCCTTGGCCATTTTTCCTGCTTCTAGCACATCGACTTTGAGGACAAAATGCTGCTCTCTAATATATCCCAGCCACTAACAGGTGCCATGATGAAGAGATAATCAGTGTTATTCACCTGGAAGTGGTCATAATGTTATGACTGATCAGTGTGTATACAGATATCTATATACAGACTTCTACTCTTAATAGGTTTTGTAGCTTAGGTTTTGGAATTGTAAACTCAGCCCTTTTTCATTTAGTTGTTGTATGTTATTTGATTTCTATATATGTATATGTATATATTTTATACAGTTTCTCAGATTGCTTTAAATATTAGAGCATTTACAGAAAGACTTATTTTTACAGTGTTTTAAATCCATTAACATATGCTAAATGTGACATGTAGAAGGCAGGCAACCTGTATCATTCAATGTGTTTCATTTAAATCATGACACCCACAAAGAATTTTATACCACGGTTGTTTTATTTGTTTATTAGAGGAAAAATCAATAATCTTGTATCTAAAATCTGTTTAGAGTTTTAATTCCCTGTATTTGGTGTTGTTCTTCTAGGTGCACACAGCCTGTATGGACCTATATCCACGCAAGTGTCCCCTAGGTCAATGCAAAGTCTCTATCATCCCTCCTACTGCTCTCAACAGCATCGACTCAGATGGTAGGCAACACACACGTGATCAGCTGTGCAATCGTGCTGACTCACTCTGAGGGTCAGAGGTTGCACCTGTAAGTAGTCATTAGTTTTCAGAGGTGAATTCATGAGCTTTTGCTCTTCTTTGGACAGCTGACGACTTCTCTTTGAACTTTGACCTTTTGCTCTATCGTATGAAAAGACATTGGCAGTGAGGATGATTCATTTTGGTTTAGTCAGCATCCACTCAGGGACACAGCCACTGACACTTTCCTTTTCTCAATACCTTCTTCTCTGAAGAAAGAAAAAATTATAAAATTATTTTCCCCTCTGATCTTAGCACCAAACAGACCCAAAGCAAGTTTATTAAACTGTGGCATAAGTCGTTCAAACAATTATTAATTTATTTTTTGTTATGTTTTTCGTGTTGTTCTTTTCAAACTGTCACTAATAAACTCTTCATAATTGTGTGTGTGCTTTATCGCTCCAAAAAGGTACAAAGTTCATATATTCTGTAAAAACCCATGGATAACGAGGAGATGAGACTGTAGCAGTTCTAAAAAAAGAGCAGACCCAAAACATAAACTGTATGCAGCAGGAAATGTTTAGGTTTTAATCACAAGTTATCAACATTTATGTCTCACATTCTGATTTACTCATGAGTGGATCCCTTTTACATATTAAATTATTGAGACATAGAGTACACAAAAAGACATAAACTTTTACTATAAATTCTCTCTTCCATTTCTTTTGCATATGGAATTCAGTATAGAGTGTTAATACAGGACACTGCCTGTTTCTCTTATAGTGAGGTGGTTAAAAATAGACCCATGTGACAGTTTGGCACACACGTTTCTTAAAATAGATCCTCTCACAAGATGTGTGCATGTGATAAAAACCTAATTCGATAATGATACAACTGTGCAAGAGGCTGCAAAATACCCTCAGACTCTATTCATAATCTCAACATAAAAGCAGACTTTATATAGGTGTGTGTGTGTGTGTGTGTGTGTGTGTGTGTGTGTGTGTTTCCCAGTTCTCAGTTTAAACCCGTTTTAGATGAAGATCATCACCTGAGAGGCAGACTCAGATAAGCATGTGGGATTGGATTACTGTTGCTGAAGCCAGTGGCTGGATCTGTCTTTCTCTCTCTCACACAAGCACACACACACACACACAAACAGACACCTATATACAGTAAACACAGGTGACTCAGTCTGTGTAAAGTTGGCATCTGCTAATTGGTAGATGGATAGCGGGGAGACAGAGAACAGGAGGACAGAGTCCAGATGAAAGGAGGATGAGAGTAAGATACAAGCAGAGAAAGGGAGAGGGCTAACAAAAGGGAAGATATATGCTTTGCTTTGCTCTCTCTCTCTGTCTCTCTCCCTCTTTCTCTTTCTTGCTCTCTTTCTGTCCTTCACTCTCTGTCATCTCGGCACGTGCCAGGATCCCCTCTGCTCAAACACTGAAAAGAAGGGGAGTTTGGTTGTAATTGGCTGGAGGGCTGACTGTAGCACGTGCCAGAGTATCGTGACTCCCTGCTTTTCCTTCCTCTCTCCTCCACTTTCATGTGCTCTCCCTCTGTTCATCCTTTACAGAAACAGTCACAAAGAGAGTGACCCAGAAAGGACGATAAATCAAAGATTGTAGAGGAAGAGATTAAAGAGAATGAGAAAGATGTGAAGAAGGACGAATGCGTCCATGCTGCCAGAGATGGCATTCCCATATATTTAAGGTGGAAGCCTTAATATGCACAAAGCTTTCACCACAGAGGCAGTGTTCAGATTACAGCTGGTAGTTGCATTACCTCCCTGAGACCAGAGTACCGGTATGTATATCTGTTTTGTCCTCTACTGCACAGCAAAACACGTGTTTGTGGCATGTGCTAAGCACGTCCTATGCATTATTATGCTTGGTGTCACACACACACACACACAGGAGTTTGATGAGGCTGTTTAGCGATGACAGAGCTGGCTCACACCTCCTGCTGCATCTAGCGCTGCTGCTCAAGTTATAACTCATAACATGGTAAGATATTTAGAAACACTAAAGCATCAAGTTAAGTCAGTTTTATTTAAATATTCTAGTAGCAAAAATCAAAGGTTTTACCTGATAGTTTTTTTTCTTCAATCCAATTCAATTTTAATTAGATAAAACTGTTAAAAAAAAACAAACAAAAAAGTTTGATGGATAAAGTTTTAGGATGTGTAACACAGAAAATGCGTACAGAACATCTATTGCGGATATAAGATGATTATTCAATTCAATTAAGTTTTATTTATATCAAAAACAATAGTTACCTCAAGGCACTAAATATTATAAGATAAACACCCTACAATAATACAGAGAAACCACAGCAATCAGACAACCCCACCCCATGAGGAAGCACTTGGTGACAGGGGGAAGGAAAAACTCCTTTTTAACAGGAAGAAACCTCTGTCAGAAGCAGGATCAGGGAGGGGCAGCCATCTGCCGCTACTGGTTGAGAGTGAGGCAAGAGAGACAGAACAACAGACACACTATGGCAGATAGCAATCACGACATCAACATTTTTTGGTGGACTCTGTATTTTGAATCCCTCGTGTTACCATACAGGGCTAGATTATCAACTAGCTGGCAAGCTTGGTTATCAGACTGTGCTAAGTAATTAATGCTAAGTAACAAATCAGACCAAATACTAGAATATCGCTTACCAAAATGGAAGCGTAGGCTTCTTAGATGGGCTATGTCACACAGTAGGGCCTATTATCAGTAAGACAATAACTTTATATTACTCACAAACGTGTCAACAGCAAAAAAAAAACCAGCGCTCCTCTACATTGACCCCAGTTAGTGGAGCAGACACCAGTCAGCTCCAGCTGCTTGTGTTGGCACACAGCAACACCCCTACCCTTAAAGCCCTTATAAGAGTCAAACAGGTGATATATTACTTTTATAAAAATATAGGTTTGATATCGAGGTTGAAACTAACCATAGACACCAAAAATGTTTTTCTTACCAGGTTGTGAAGATTGTTTTTTTAGTGCTGGAAAGTTGTGCATTTAAAAATGGGCATTAAACTCAAGTGGCCATTAGAGGAAATCCCGTTTATAGACCTGAGCAAAAAGATTGATTAGCCAGCTACATGCTACGTGACCCCTTCTCCACTGTGGACTGCTACGTGACCCCTTCTCCACTGTGGACAATCTATACACAAAAGAATTTCAATTAAAACAGATTTATTGCTGTTTTAATTGAAATTAAAACAGCAATAAATCAGTCATTCAGATTCTTTTTCCATGTAAATTTCACTGCTTCCAGTCTGGTAAAATAGAACCATGTTGACTTTTGTTGTTCCTACTGCTGCCATGACTCCTCAGGCTTCTGGAAGGCCACCTGCCCCCCGTCATGTGCTAGTCCCCTCCTGGTCTTTGTCAACTCCAAAAGTGGTGACAACCAGGGAGTGAAGTTCCTACGGCGGTTTAAGCAGCTTCTGAACCCAGCTCAAGTCTTTGACCTGGTCAACGGTGGGCCACACCTTGGGTGAGGAAAACACTTGCAAACAAATCTGTCGTAAACACCAATAAATATCAAAGTGCACTGGTTTTGTTATTAGGCTTTAGTTGAAAGCTGATCCTGCAGAATAAGTACATGAGTGGCCGTGTTGTGTTTTTTCCAGTCTGCGCCTGTTTCAGAAGTTTGACAACTTCCGGATCTTGGTGTGCGGAGGTGATGGCAGCGTTGGATGGGTCCTCTCAGAGATCGACAAACTCAATCTACACAAACAAGTAGTGCACAGTGACATAAGTGTTATTTTAACAATGACAATGACAACACTATTAGGATTTGTTTCTCTTCTACTGAAAATGAATGATAATCACAAACTATCAAACAATCATAAACATATTGGATAGAAAGTCTTTTTAAATGTAGAGCTTTCCAGAACAAGTACACGATAATTTGTCTTTGGCCACTTGTGCTTTTTGCCTTTGCTCTGAGCAAGCTTACATAAAAACACAAAGTCATTCCACACGCACGGGCAGGAATGTGCAGACAAATAGAGCTCATTTTGAATGTAGCAGGCACTGATGCCAAATAAACCCTGTGCCTGCCTTTCAGTGCCAGCTGGGGGTGTTGCCCTTGGGCACCGGCAATGATCTGGCGCGAGTGCTTGGCTGGGGCCCGTCATGTGACGATGACACCCAGCTGCCTCAGATCCTGGAGAAACTAGAGAGGGCTAGCACCAAGATGTTGGACCGCTGGAGCATCATGACCTACGAGATTAAGATCCCACCCAAACACAGCTGCCCTACCACGCCTGAGGGAGCTGACGACTGCCAGGTACTCACAGGAGTTGACAGATATTCACACGCATCAGTAGACCCAATAAAAGCCAGCAGGGGATTCCAGACAGACAGGCGTGAGGAGGAGGTATTTGCAGGGATAGCACCTGACATTTTGAATTCAACTTCACCTTACCTCCCTGGGCAAAGAAGCATTTTAGCACTTACACCTTATTAACTGTAGTGCCTAAAAGATTGCGTTTAACGGTTGTTTTCTGAATAGAAATAAACAGTTTCATTGTTTTCTCAACAGTTTCACATTTCAACCTATGAAGACTCAGTAGCTACTCACCTCACAAAGATCCTCAACTCCGAGCAGCACTCTGTGGTCATCTCCTCTGCCAAGTAAGTGTTTATAACACCGCCGTTACCCAGAATAAGAAGTCTAAAATCAACCCAAACAGCAATGTAATCAACTACAGGTTAAAAACTATGATGTGCATGTCGTGGAGAAATTGCATTGTAATGCTGCAGCATTATTGCAGCTGTTCCAGCAATCACACTAATGATTCTGACATTTTTAAATATGTGCGCAGGTCATTTGGGGACACATTTGTCAAAAGTACATTTAAGCAACTGTTTTTGTATTGATTTTGTCCTTGTCACAAATAACCAATGTACCCCTCTCTTCACATAAATAATGAACCTTTTGTTTTTGGCTGGAATAAAAAATTATTTATAAAGCACAACTTTACAACAATAGTTTTCTCAAGGTATTTTTTTATAGTAAGAAAGAACCGCTATGAGCAGCAGTTGGCGACAGTAGGAAGAGACCACCAGATGAACCAGGCTCAGGGAGGGGCAGCAATGTGCCACATCCTAGAATAAAGAACAAAGAGGACAATAGAGAGATGAAGCTATGACAAAAATCTATTTTTATGAAAAATAAATTATATTTCCATATAGTGAAAATAGTAAATGAAGTATGTCAAATGTAAAAAGATACAAAAGAAGGTAAATAATTAGGAATGGCAGCGATAATGGGCTTTTCTTAGATTACATTATGTCAGGAAGAACTTTTTGTTTTTGTTTTCTCCCCGTTTCTTAGAATTCTGTGTGAAACGGTGAAGGATTTTGTTGCCAAAGTGGGGAAGGCGTATGAGAAAAGCACTGAGAATGCTGAGGAGTGCGACTCTATGTCTCTCAAAGTAAGCCTCAAAAACAATGCAGTAAACATCCATTATCTGCTTGTGCTGAAAGCCAACTCCATATATATTAAATTTCTGCTAATTCACTGTCCTGTGAATGCTGCTGCAGCACTCCATCTGGTCCTTAAGTGTCTCTTCCTCTCTGTGCCCTCCAGTGTGCCATCCTCAATGAGAAACTGGACTCCCTCCTCCAGACCCTCAACACAGAGTGCCAAGCTCTACCTCCGCTCCCCCTCTCCACTCCACCTATTGTAGAGGAGGAACAGGAGGAGGAGGAAGAGGAGGAGGAGGAGGCCAGTGAGGAGAGCCTGACAGAGCTGAAGGAGAAACTGGAGGAGGAGGAGACGGAGAAAGGAGTGGCAGGAGGTTCACCGCACCAGCTGTTCAAAAGCAGGGAGCAGTTGATGCTCAGGGCCAACAGTCTGAAGAAAGCGGTTCGACAGGTCATAGAACAGGCAGAGAGAGGTACATGTACTGAGCTACAGGATAAGGATTCTGCCTCATGATGATGAATGGAATTATCAAAATGTTTTTGAAACAAAAACCACAGAAAGAAAAAGAGTAAAAAACATCAATTACACACAACTTATTGTGTTATGGCCAACCCACTTATGCTCTGTTTAGTGGTTGATGAGCAGAATGCCCATATGGAGGACCCTGAGCTTCCATCCCCTCTGGAGAAGGACAGCGAAGACGAGAACAGAGACAGCGAGAAAGATGAGGACACTAAGGAACTGGAAGCAGTGTCATGTAAGTGTTTCTGCTGCTTTTTGGCCTGCTCCCCTTCTACATTTGTGAGCTACATCCAACCTTTCACTTACTGGGCCCGCTACATTTCATAACAGGCTAGTTTCAAAGAACTTAACTTGCCCAGCCCTGCATGTCCACTGTGCAAGTTTTCCAGCTTGCAATGTTCTTGTAGCTGACACATATTTTATTTCTCCAGGGGATCGTGGGTTGATTTAAGAAAATAAGTCAGCAGTGGTCGGTGTAAAAACAGATTTTCTCTCTCTTTTCTCTACCAAGAGAAGGAAACACATCTATCTCTATAATTTAGGTATAAGAACAACAAAGATGCCTTAGAGGCCTTGACATAGATTTTTGTACACATGATTTTAATGTTGCCACCTTGTGGGTATTGCAGTCATTGCACCACAGTGGACCAGAGACGTAGCTAATGGGAAAAAAAAAGCCTGCTGACGCAAATCAAGTTTCCTGTCATAAATAAAGTCAGGGATTAGTGCTAAAAGTGCTTGGAGCAACTTTTCCTCCTTTGGTATTCCACCTCTTACACCAGGCTGAGCTGCTTAGGTCCTAATCTTCTTCTTTAATAACAAATCAATGTACCTGTTGAAAGTACACAGGCAGGCCGGCTGTTTTAACACGCAGGTTACTGTGAAATGTCCACTCCGCTTCTTTGTGAGTGTGTGTGGATGGGCCACAGGATATGTTATTGTCTTAGGGGCAGAAGTTCTTCCTGTTTATCATTGGTCTGCTTCCTTCCTTCCACACATTTTCCAAGTATTAGAAGACAAGGAGGTGTCAGTCAAACCCTCTGCTTTGTGTCCTCTCCTTGTTTCCTTCTTTCATCCTGTTTCTTCTTCCTGACCAGGAAGCACTCTGAGGAAGTAATGGACTGATTCTTATATAGCGCTTTTCTACTCTCCCAGAGTACTCAAAGCGCTGTATACAACATGCCTCACTCACCCATTCACACCCACTCACACAAGCACTTCTAAACTCAAGTGCAACTTATAAACATTCACACTCCGATGAACGCATCGGTGGGCAATTTGGGGTTAGTATCTTGCCCAAGGATATTTGGCATGCAGACTGGGGGAGCCAGGAATCGAACCACCAACCTTGCAATCAGTAGCTGATCTGCTCTACCACCTGAGCCACAGCCACCCCAGTAAGTAGAGCAGAAGAGACTGCTGCCCATGGTCTGGTTCAAATATAGCTGTCAGTAATTATCAGCCTTCTAACCAATGGCTCTTGAAGTCATACAATGAAAGTGAGAGCAAAAATACTGTCAAATCCAGGATGCAACACCAGAATAAACTCTGAGCAACCAATCTTTCAAAGTAAAAGTGTGTAATTTTACTGTATGTCAAAATAATCTTGTTGTTAGACAGTGGGACTCACTCACAAGCAATGAGTTTTGATTAATCAGTATATTCTTACCTGAAATTAAATTCGATGTAGAGAAAACAAAATATTAACTTAAAATTTGTTGGCTAAAGCCTCAACTTGTTCAGACTGTCCTTGTACAGATCACAGGTAGCGTGTGCAAGGTAGGAAAAAAATGGCCATTGCATACCTTTGATGAATTGATGTTGAGTTTGTGTATGTACTTAATTTATGAGCAAGGTAATAACATTTCTACGCACATCTTGGTGAATGAGGCCCTTTGTGAGTACTGTATATTGGACACATAGACCCCAAATGTTATTATTTGTACCTGCACCCGGCCTTACTATATAAATATTGTATTCCTAAAATTGCGTTAATTGATACATAGAAAAATTCCCAACTTTTGTTCATATATGGATGCATGTCTATTTATGTGCATCTCTGTGGTAATAAGTACCCTCTGACAGCAGCTGAAGCGCATTTTGTTTGGCTTTATACTTTCCATCATATCTGTCCCTAAATTCAAAGTAAGTTTTTCTCTCTGTGGCCCAGCTGCTAAGAGTCCCTGTTCTCCAACGGAGAGGAGAGTGAGCCGCAGCACCCAGTCCTATAGCTCCTTCACCATCACACCCTTCACCACCAGCAAGGAGAACCTCCCTGTACTCAACACACGCATCATCTGCCCGGGTAAACACACAAAAACAGGCACCAAACTCATCACATTGGATCAACAAGGGCGCAATCAGTCAGGCATTGCAGCTCAGTATTGTGTGACACAGACGATGTGTGTTTGTGTGTATGTGCAGGTTTGCGAGCAGGTCTGGCTGCCTCTATTGCTGGCAGCTCCATCATTAGCAAGATGCTGCTAGCTAACATCGATCCTTTCGGGGCCACACCATTCATCGACCCTGACCTGGACTCTCTGTAAGAGCCGTGTCTTTTTCTAATGCCTTCTTCCATCTTTGTCACTGTGATGTTGTTTGTTGGTCTCATTCTACACTATTGCTTTGTCTTTCTCCCACTTGATGTATTTGTGTGCAATCTAACTACCTGTTTTGTGTGTGTGTTTGTGTTGACTGTTTGTTCACCTAGAGAGGGCTATATGGAGAAGTGTGTCATGAACAACTACTTTGGCATCGGCTTGGATGCAAAGATCTCGCTGGAGTTTAACAACAAGCGAGAGGAGCATCCAGAGAAATGCAGGTGAGTCTCATTTCCCATGAAAACAGCATATTTGTGTGGGTTTTTTATAATTTCATTTTATTTGCTTTGTTTATACATAAACAAGTACATGAACTTTTGAACAGTCCTAAGTTGGCAGCGTCAAAGCAAATCTGCCTCCTTTTATAATCGAAGTTACTTACGTCCTTTCTTCAGTTTGTATGACAACCATCTGTCCCACTCTTGTAGAAAGTATTCTTATTTTTTCAGTCTGTATGAGTTTTTCCATTTCCAGGATCTCGTCAAACACAATCACCAACTGTTTAGAACTCAGTGTTGCAATCCTTAGCCAGTTTTGAGTTATAGTTTTCTTTGCTTTTACCAGGAGAACCTTAAACAGGTATTGGTCCTTGAATGAATGAATGAGTATGGCCTTTAAGACAACTAAATATGTCACCAAGAGCAGAATGAATGCCATCCCAGAAGGGTTTTATTTTCCCACATCTAAAAAAAAAAAAAAAAAAGCGACTTTGGTTTGGTTTCATGTGATCACATAATCTCCAACAAGGCTGTTGTACGTTTATCTGTCTGCTAGTAATTTGGGGCATTACAAAATACAGAATCTGACTTTTCCAGGTACATTCCCTCTATTTCAGTGATTGTGTTGCAGGTGATGTGTTGTCCACGTATTTGTGTATTTTAAAGTTGAAATGACACAACAGTCTTTTTCCTGCACGCCACTGAGCTCGGCCTCTGCACCTTCCCCACACAGGAGTCGTACCAAGAATATGATGTGGTACGGTGTTCTGGGCACTAAGGAGCTTCTGCAAAGAACCTACAAGAACCTGGAGCAGAAAGTCCAGCTGGAGGTGAGACATGGAGAAAATCAGGCTTTTAAGGCTTTGGATTAAAAAAGAAATGACAAAAATTTGTAATTGAAGACACTGCATGTTACACACTCGCATTTCAACAGCGCTTAAATCTTTATAATCACTTAAATTACCCATGGCAGAATAAGGAGCACATGCTCACAAAAATTTGAGTTCACCCCTCCTTTTACTCGCGATGAGTTTTAGAATTTTCTTGACAAAAAAAACCCCAGTTTTAATATAAAAATTATATTTTTTGTTATGACGTAAATATATTTAGAGAATAATCCTTAGAGAATAGTCCTTAATAATATGCCACGATTACGTGCATATTTGAACAAACTCCAGGCTTCCTAGGCACTGATGATGTTGGTCTGGTAATAGTAAAAACCTCCCTGTTCTATGAGATTGCTTATTTACACAGACAGAAAACTGATAAGGTGTAATTTTTAAAAAAAACACCCGGTTTTTGATGTGTCAGTTTTCCAATGAAATAGTTCTGAAAGCTTAGTACAGGCAGAAGAAAAAAGGTGGTGAAATGTTTATGGAACCAGCAAACAGCCTTAGTTTAGACATATAGAGTATATGTTCTCTTTTCTTTTGCTTTACTGGTCCAACTTAACTTTGTTATTTTGTGTCTTTCCCAGTGTGATGGACAGTACATCCCACTGCCCAGCCTTCAAGGCATAGCGGTGTTGAACATTCCTAGCTACGCAGGCGGGACCAACTTCTGGGGCGGCACCAAGGAGGATGATGTAAGTACATTTACTGTTCTCAAGCTGTTCACTCTAATAAAACTGCTCTCTGTGTGATGTTCCATCCTGCTTGGCATGGCCCTGGTAGGAAACTCAGATCATCTTTGAGGGATGAAAAAGGGTGTGTTTTCCACTCTGCTTGGAGCTTTCTTTTTTTTCTCGTCTTCTCTGATGTTACCTAATGAATGACAGCGTGGATGCCTGTTTGACGTGACCCCGATAGCCTGGATGTGCAGGGGGAGGGATGGCTAGAGAGATGTCTCTGCTTGTTTGTTTAAGGCTCAGAGCACACTGGCTGAGGGATTAGAGTGTCAGTTTGCACACACACACACCCCTGAGTGAGCCCCTCCAGAGGTTACCCTTGGACACACACACACACGCGCACACACACACACACACACACACACACACACAGACACAGACACAGCAATGTGCATTTGGTGTTATGTAACCGTTTTTGCTGGAGAGGAGGAAGCAGAAACAGAGAGAGGACATTTAGATAAACTTAGTCATTATGCTTATGGAGTATATACACGACTGCACAAACACAGGCACAGATTATCATCAGAGTTTTGCCTTTGTTTGGAACAAATCATTCATTTTGACACATGGGAGTAAATATATTGTATTTTATACATATACATATATATGGAGAGAGAGAGAGAAGATAATATATAACTTAGTGATTGTGAAAACTGATGATTAAATGACCGATCCTGCTAACACACAGATCAGCGCCCTCCCACTGGCAATACTTGACTGTGTCCATCTAGTGGCTGGTGCCCCACAAGACAACTCGGAGTGTCACGTGATCGCTTTTCAGCAGTTTAGCTTTTTAAATTTTGTGGGGGGGGGTGTTTTTGAGGTTTTTCGCTTTGACCTTTTCATAAACAGTTGGCTCACAGAGATCAATATCAGAGTCGCTGGGTCTTCATTTTTGAGAAACAGTTAATGTCTCGTTCAGGCTGGAGCCAAACTGAGCTGACAGTACAAAATGTCTTGATTATAGGAGGGTTGTTAAACAAATTCTTTCAAGTTCTTCCTGTTACAAACAAAAAAACCACTTTTTATTTCTCTGTTTAGTTATTACTAGAAGTACAAACACGGGTAAAAGAAAATTCAGGTATAAATGCCACATTTTTTTTTAAAGTTTATTTTTAGTCTTACAACATACACATACGATCTACTCCTCAAAATCTTGGGGTCCCTTGGAAATTAAGTCTATTATTTTATGGTATATATAAGTGATGGATCAAAAATGTTGTCAAAACAATTAATGATTTACTGACACAATTTAATTTCCACATTAGATCTACAGAGGCCTGTTTCAGCACCCCTCACTGCTGTGGTGCATCATGTTACCTTATACCGTACTAATGATCATTAGGCTTAGGAAATTTAGGAAGACTCTTTATCTAGTTATGTTAGCACTGCTGACAGCAGTCATGTTCACTTAATCAATCTGTCTAGCTGAGTTTCTGGAACAACGGAAGCTTCTTCTGAAACTCGTCAGAGGTTTCTATTTTAAGGAATAAAGTTATTTTATTTGTGAAAATGCCAAAAAGTTTTGCGTGTATTATTCTCTTCACAAGTCAGCACAATCTCTTACTGTAATAAAAAACCTCTATCTCAAACGACGCTGAATTCATGTTCGAGTCTGCAAGCTAGAACATGAATTCAGCGTCAATGAGTCTCTTTTTTGGCCCTTTTCAGACTTCAGTCAAACCTACACAGATGCTTAACCGATCAAATGAATTACTTCTTTCATCAGCAAAACAGTTTTCAGCAGTGCTAACATGATTGAAAAGAGTTTTCTAATCATCTTTTAGCCTATAAATTGAGAAATGTGCAGCTAACATGGTGTTCCACAGGAGCATGGGTGTGATAGTGTCTGAAAATGGGCCCCTATGGCAGTATGCTGCCTTTTGCACATGGCTCTGCGGACCTCCTACACAGGTTGGGGTTCTTGCTTCATTTTGTAAACATTGTAAATAGTAAGTTTAAAGGTTTCATAGGGGAATTTTGGAAATCTACTTCATTTTTCTCATTTTAAGTGAACAGTAAAATACAGGGTGGGCCATTTATATGGATACACCGTAATAACATGGGAATGGTTGGTGATATTAAAGTCCTGTTTGTGGCACATTAGTATATGTGAGGGGGCAAACTCCTCAAGATGGGTGGTGACCATGGTGGCCATTTAGAAGTCGGCCATCTTGGATACAACTTTTGTTTTTTCAATAGGAAGAGGGCCATGTGACACATCAAACTTATTGGTAATGTCACAAGAAAAACAATGGTGTGCTTGGTTTCAACGTAACTTTATTCTTTCATGAGTTATTTACAAGTTTCTGACCA
>VUQG01015027.1:0-25251 GCA_015106755.1 Etia nguti
CTGCTATTGTTCACGTGTTATTGTAAGGTGACCTTGAGGGTCTGAAAGGCGCCTATAAATAAAATGTATTATTATTATTATTATTATAGTGTGTATAAAGTACACCCTTCCACATACCAGTATGAAAAGCAGGTCTCCTTGAAGCGATCCCTCTGTGTGTGAGAGTCTTCCTCGTAGTTTATCTCTAGTCTATAGTCACATAATATATTTGTTACTTTGAATATCGTTCACAATCTGACCGATGCAGCCTATTATTGAACAGCAAAAAAAGTTGTGTCTATATGTAGATTTTTTATATGTTTGGTTTCTTTTTTGCATATGCATTCAGTCATTCTGTGTTTCAAGTTTTTATGCAATCATCATTGACTTGGCCAATTACACCCCAGGTACCCCTGAGGTGCTCAGGTGCCAAAGGGCCTGTGGAACCTCTTAAGACTAGTTCTAGCAGGAAAAGAACAGGCATCATAATATTATTTAAGTATCTGAAATTTTCTCAGATTTCACATTTAGACAATTTCAGTAACTCCACGTGTGATTTTCAACAGGTTTAAGGGAAAAAGAATCATCCAATGAAAATGTAATAGTTCTCATTTTGATAGTGGTACTTTTTCTCTGATTAAGGTTGTAACAGATCCTGTTTTTCTTTTGTTTTTCAGTTCCAGAGAGTGGAATTATGTTGACACTGCAGAAAAAAATCGCATACTGCAGAATTCAGCAGACGATGGTGAATTCTGGTGAGTCCACATAATAAATTTCAAACTACAGATTAAGATGTGTAATATGTTTAGCAGTCTACAAACTTGTCTTCGCATTGCCGTATAATATTTTTGTATATGTAGTATATGAATGTAGCAGTGGAATGAAATAAAATGGCAAAAATGAACTGCCACAGATTTTCATGTTTCTCTTAGACGTAAATGAGTTTCAGGCGTGGTTAAGCATCTAAAACTTCAGCTAGGCTTTTTTTTTTTAAAGTATAAAATTTCACACTCCTGTGAAATAGTTAGCACTGTTACTTCACAGCAAGAACGTTTTTGGCTCAAATCCTGGTTGGGGCCTTGCTGTATCAAGTTTGCATGTTCTTAGGCTGAGCCAGCTAACCTCTGTTAATTCCAGCTATCAGCTACAGCCTTTGTTGTCTCCCAGTTAAAGAGTCTGTGGTCCTAACTTTAAGCCTTGCTAATGATTAGATGGATGACTTTTTCAAAATTCAAACACAGTACAGCTGTGCTAGTTTAGGAATGTCAATGTTGTTGCTTTTTGCGACTCCAGGATGGAATTTGAGGACTTCAAAAGGAACTATGACAAAGTGGAGATTTGCAACATGAGTCCTGACTCCCTGACTGATGACACAAAACATCAGTGGGCAGTCAATGTGTTTGAGGGAAACTGGATTCGGGGTTCCACTGCTGGAGGCTGCAGGAACTACATTGGTGAGATCAATACATCTACAAATCAAGCATGTTCAGACAAAAAAATTCAGCACAGTGTCAGGCATACTTAGAGATATCATTGGATTTTCCTTTTTTGGTATTTATATATCGGCATTAACTGGTTTAAATGCAGAATTCAGTTGGCATTTCTATCTCAAACTGTTCTCTCAAAAAGTTCTACATTTCTAATCTGCAGACACATTTTGGACCAACCCTCAGTTCAAGCTCTTGCTGGAAGATGCTGATAATGATAATACTTGCAGTGTGGTTATCGCGCTGATGCAAAAGAACAGACGAAAACTGAGAAAAGAAGGCCTGGACCTGGAGACCATTGGCTTTGCTGTGTATGAGGTCTGAAAAACACTGTAGACTGTGCACTTTAACCATTTTTTCATTGTGTTATCATAAATAGCATGGGGTCTAATGCTGGTCCTTGCAGAACACCTTTACTAGCACCTTTTTTGAAGACTTTTGTGGCATTAGTTTAAAGTAACCATAAACTGACTCAAAGAAACAGAGGTATTTGTAGATGGGCAATAGTATTAGCTAAAACTTTTTGCACATGTTAAATATATCAATAGAAATCATGAAGTATTACAGTAATGTATTTCTTCTGTCAAATATAAATAATTTTAAGCATTTCATATGTCTTCACAAGAAGATAGAGTTAGGGTGGGAATAAAAAGGAGGAACAACCTTTAAAATGCACCAGAAATGACCATTTTGACACATACTAACTGGACGAACACCATCTGCTAAAGAAGTTCATTAATGATAAAAAGTTTTAGGATATTGGTAAAATGGACGTGCTTTTTATTAGTCATATGGTTTCTTTCCATTTCAAAATATGTTATATTTTTAAAAAGTCAGCCTTGCACTTCTGTCTCACTCCCTCGTATTTACTTACTTTCTTCTTTTGTTATTGAACATCATTACTTTGTCCATTTAAAACATACAAATTTAATTTAATGTCTTTTTTTCTCCATTTGTTCAGGCTCCAGATGGTGAGGACCAAGTGGGGAAAGATTTTTTCCGTTACAATGCATCCAAGGCACGCAGCAGAACCTACATCAACATGCGGGAGGTCGCAGAACGCTTCACGCTGCCTCCTGGACACTACCTGCTGGTTCCCACCACTTTCCAGCCCCACCACGAGGCTGACTTTCTTATTCGTGTCTTCTCTGAGACAAAGGCTGAAGCTTTGTGAGTGTGCAGCTCTGGTTCTGGAAGAAACTAAAAGAGCAAACAAAAAATTAAAGCAAGATCAAACCTAAAGAGAACTGAAAGAAAAACTTCCAGAGTCTTTTGGGTATCATGGAGTAATTATTTAATAACCTGATTAAACAAAATTTGGGGGGTTTCATTTAATTTCAACCCTTACCCTAACTGCTAAGTGTCATAAAACCTTTCTTGACAACCTATGCCTTTTCTTCGCAGAGAGATGGGAAGCAACGTTGATGCCGACCTGCCAGACGTAAGTAGATAACCAGAAGCCCAACTACCTGCTCAGTCAATCAAGCAGCTGAATGTGTTTATACTGATCCTGTGTTATTTCCATCAGCCACCCATGCCCAGCCCTCCAGAGGAGGAGACAAAGGAGGAGAAAGGCCTCAGAAGGCTGTTTGAACAGCTGGCTGGCCCGGTAAGAAAAGCAGCTTCAGTTTTAGGGTAACAATGTTTACAGCATCCTTGATTTGTAAAGATGAAATATTTCTAGTAGTGTTTTTATAAAATCGAGTTTGTCTAGTTTGTACATTTTCAAATCAAGTATCACCTTTTTATAATGAAAATGAATTAAATATTTAAATCGCTTCAAGTTGTTATAATTCCACAAATATTTTTTGCCATTTCTGGAATGGCGTTGAAATTTTGAGCCTCCATTGTTTTGGTTTTACAGTACACTAAGTGCATAGCTGTTGTGATAAAATACCCACAGTAAACAATACGCTTAGCTCCAAACCACAAGTAAAGGCCATCTGCTTAAAAAGAATGAAAAATAATGATAATTTTTCTGCAGTATGAATGTTATACTTGTTGCAGAAAAACAACAAAAACCCTAAATATTATGTTATGTTATAATAACTTTAAGAGCTTTACGTGATTTATTTGTCGATATCTATTTTTTTTATAGAGAAAATTACATTTTAAGATAACAATATAAACAGACTGGACAAGGCCAGGTTATATTTGTGATAAAAAGCTCAGATCTGCAAATGATGATTATTTCCATTTCTGCATCCATCATGGTATTTATATATTTTTTGTAATTTTCTTTAGTAAAAAATCACTAATCTCGTCCACTTTATCATTTTTACAGGATCAGGCCATTTCTGTCAGAGAGCTTCAGGAGATGCTAAATGGTGTCCTCAGCAGAAGTAAGTGAACGAAAGTTTTTAGTTTTTGTTCACTTTTCAGTCGCTTTTCTGCATTTCTGCATTTTCATGCAGTCATCATGTCTCCTGCAACTAAGTTATACATTTTTGATGTTTGAAGTTTAACTTGTTTGCCTGTCATAATGAAATAATTTGTAAGTAATAAGTGAGATGCACAGGTAATTTCTCCTGGAATGTGTGTCACGGTCCGCGGATGCAGAGTGTGTGGAGATGAGGTGTGGACCCAAAAGCAGATGCCTGGAACAGAATGTAATTTTAACAGATAGCGAGTTTTTTAATAGGGCTGGTAGAAAAATACAAAACAAAGAGCAATGGCAAACCAAGGCAAAAAACTAAAATTAAACATGAAAACACACTGAACATGAAACCTACACTTGGGATACATGAATTCCTTGAACACGAGACATGGAAAACAGACCACCTGACAAATAATGAGTGACAGCTTACACATTAAATACACACGAGGGTGACGAGGGAAGTGGAAACACATCGGGAACACAGCTGATACAAATGAACAATGATGCCACAGGGGAAGCAAAAATAAACACACTGAACATGGAACACAAGACTATCAAAATAAAACAGGAAACATAGAGACTAGCACACAAGGACTTGACATGGGGACAGAGAAGTAGAAACAGGAGGGAAGACAGACATAAGTGAGGAGCAAATACAGAGCATATGACAGCTAGGGAGAACGCACATGAACGCACCTGGCAGAGAGCAGAGACATGGAAGGACACACAAGGATGGAAACATGTAAACAGGAAGGGGAGACGAGACACGGAGGGAGACAAAGACATAACCAAGGAAACATACGTAGAGAACAGTGACAGGAAAACAGAAATATAACTAAACAGAGTGGACACAGGACGTATTCAATACTAAATAGAAAACTAAAACATTGTACCAGAAAGAAAACACAAAACACCATAAACTCAAAAAGCTGTGTCAAATGACCCAGAACCATCACAATGTGAAGCTAATACTAAGAGATTTTTTTCTATTTGTTTAAGAAAAGCAAGCAGAAAAATTTTGTGTTATTGTTAAGTTTTAGTGGCTTAATAGCAACTAAAAAACTTTCAAAAACAATACAATAACAAGCCACACTCAGTGAACCATATGTTGTAAATATGTTAAATATAATTTGAAGATTGAAAAAAAAAAACATTTTAAATACATGTGAGGTCATTATCAGATATCAAAATACTTCATGTGGCACCTTCAGTTATCTTTTGTGTACAGTGAATACATTTTCTCCTCGCGTCTTGATGCCTTATATTAATGGTCAGACATGATTCATAAACTTGTGATTTTGTGTTGTATTATTGCATATAGCTATGCTTTTTGTATCACTACCACTTTAACCATTTGTCTTCAGGAAAAGAGATCAAATTTGAAGGCCTGAGTCTCAGCACCTGTCACAGTATCATCAACCTTATGGATGTATCCTTTCAAGTTACTGACTCATTTTATGCTTGTGATTGTGTGTCCATATTCCACCACAAGACAAAGTTATCTAATTTCTTTATTGATATTTTGTGTGTGTTTGTTAATATATAATAGAAAGAATGGTTTTGGTATTTGGGGGTAAGCTGTTTTCCACAATGCTGCTTAAGTTTTTTCTTGACACAGTTAACCAGGTGGACAATACGGGAAAGATGGAGTTCCAAGAGTTTAAGGTCTTCTGGGAAAAAATGAAGAAATGGATTGTATGTGTTGATTTATACTGCAAAACTGTAAATGAACTCTGTAATGAAAGTTGGGGGAGCACTTTTCTTTGTTGCTCACTTTATTAACCACAAATGTCTGTTGTTTCAGATGCTCTTTCTATCCTTTGACACGGACCGGTCAGGAAAGATGTCATCTTATGAGCTTCGCGGCGCTCTCAAAGCCGCAGGTGAGAGTTCCCAAGGCCCTGCTGAAATGTTGTGTTCAGCTATCGATGCACGCTGTTTTTCTAACCACTTTTGTTCTGATATTTACTCATCTGTAACTTTAATTTGCAGTAACATGTTTTCATGTGCAGAATAATGCAAGACACATTTCTCATGTATATATAAAGATGTGCCATATTTTTAATATGAACAAATTCAGAGACCACTTGTTTTGTTGTTGTTGTTGTTGTTGTTGTTGTTGTTTTTGGGGGGGGCAAGCAAAAAACATCTCACACTCATTCGCCAAACAGAGTTTTTGCCTGTTAGTCTCTGTGACAAATGAACAAGCGCCTTTCACTAAGGACAGCCATGAGATACACTTAATAGCCCCCAATAAAGCCCATGAGTGGACAGGTGAAAACTAAACTTAGGATACTGTACACTCATTAGCATACATCATAGAATACGTTACATGCAAACTTTATGGCAAAAAAAAAGAACATACATACATATTGGTATTTATAGGATACACTGGCTATTGCTATGTTGAATACACTGCATCATATATATATTTCCATAAACTTACCATTGTCATATTTTAATACACATTGAATTTGCATCTGTTTCAAATAAAATAGTTTCATAAGATGTACATGTAATTTCACCAGCTACATTTCCTGTAATTATTATTTATAATAAAATTATTAAAAATTTTAGTAGAAATACTATAGCAGTATATTTTTAGTTTGATCTTAATCAAAGCCGTAATTATGACACTGCAAACATTACAATAATGATTTTAATGAATATTAACAGTAACAATCACTATATCTAATAAGAATGCCTGTCCTGAGTCTTTGGTAAGGTTGAGCCTAAATCTTTTTTATCTGAACATCAAAGTTTCAAAGATAACTGCTGCTTCTTTTCCCTCAATGCAGGCATGCAACTTAACAACCAGCTCCTGCAGCTGGTGGGGCTGAGGTTTGCTGACGAGAACTACGAAATTGACTTTGACGACTACCTCACCTGCATTGTCCGTCTGGAGAACATGTTCAGTATGTACAAAAGACTATGTTAAAAGATAGGTTTACAGTTTGGGAAACAAGGTTCACAATAAGTACAATAATACATAAAATCAGAGTGAAGACTTCTTGGTGTGTTTTTTATCCAGGAGCTTTCCAGGCTATCGACAAATTCAACAGGGGACGAGTGCAAATGAACATCATGCAGGTAAAACCACAAACACACGAGTCCTGAGTTTTTTACTGTACCTCATATACCTGAGGGATCTGTTCATCCAGGTCTCCTGACAGTCAGGCCGTCAGACATTTTACACTTCCTTTATCTCCCAATAACTAACCAGATTTAGGATGTAGCGCTCACAGACTTCATGCTTCTGCTGGTCATGTTAAACTGACTGCACTTTTTTCCTCTTTGCATCACAGTTCCTGATGTTGTCGATGAACGTATGAGGAGGAACTGAAACAGATACCAGCGGAGGAAGAAAACGCAGCAGATCATCTTTAAGAGCAATGTTGTGAATATTAAACTTCGCCATGTTTCAGGTTCTGTGCTATTATTATTATTTGAAATGTAATGTGAAAACACTGTCTGAGCTAAAATGTTTTTGAATGGGGGTGGTTTATAATTTTGGTTGTGGGTCCATCTGCAGGTGTTCACTCTGCCTCTGACATGGTACAGGTCTGTGAGCTCAAATGTAGGACTTTAACAGCTGGGTCTGTAAAGCAGCCAAGTGCATGAGAGTGATCTCAGTCTCGCCTATAGCCAAATTCTGCTTGTGCAAATCAGTCTGACTTTTGGTAGTTTTGAGAAAGCTAAAAAAATAAAAGAGCAACTGACCCTCTTACACTCACTTTCAAGGCAATCACATGGAAAAGACTGCCTTGACTAACAACCTCACTTCACTGTGGCAGCAACATGAGGGCCTTTTATACATGCGTACTGTTTTTGTTTACATAAAAAACTCCAGTTAACTGTCCGTTCCCTTTTGCTGTGACACTGAAGAAGTCTTACAAATTTGAGGATTTTTTAAGGCCCTTTTTCTATTAGCTGATTGCATCTTGTCTTAATTGATGAAAACTGAAAAAAGGCTAACTGAAGCTATTAATGAATGAGGACCTGTCTATGCCTTAACTTGAAAATGAATTGTTATAGGAAGGCCATCTTCTCACTGAGTTCCAACCCTGAAAAAGCGTAATGAATTGGATCGGTTCACATAAGCGGAATGTAATTTGCACATGAATGACTTCAAGGATAGCAAAAGCAGAAACTCTCATTTGCAGCATGCTTTGTCATAGTGCTTGAACTAAATTTTGTTGATTTGAGCTTTTGGACAAAGTATTGGTTTATTTTCTGTTGGTTTATTGCTCCCTGCTTGAGTGGGAATCATTTTAAAATAAAACTTGGTTTTTGTCTTTTGTCTTTCATTAATTTCTTTGGAGGTACTACTCAAGCCAGATTTTTGGCCGACTTGTTTTTGTGGACTTTAACATTGTTGCATTAGTAATTTGATAAAATAGACTTATACAAATAGCCTTTGATATTTAGTACAGGATTACGTGGCAAGTTTGTTCTATGACGACACATGGGAAACTACAATTAAACATACACACTGATCATTTAGTTTTTAAATTAAAACATTCCAACATTTTATTCGGGACACAAAATGTGCTTGTGTTTTTTACTTTAACACTGAAGAGAGAACCACCAAATTGATCATTATAATAAAGACAAACAACCTTAATACAAGAAAATAAGTGTAAAAGAGTGTAAATTGGGTAGAGGTATGTTTTGAAAGACAAAAAAATGCTGACTGAACTGTAAAACCAGGATCCATTAATTGACAACTAGTAATGTTTAAAATGAGACATGGAAAAATATCAGAGTAATCTAAAACAAAAATGTTTGCACTGCTATTCTTGTATCAAAACAATTTCTGGGAAAGTGAAATGTCACCTCCCAGTGCACAGTGACGGGATCTACCCAAGGTTTCTCTGTCTTTTCATAAAGACACAATACAAAAAAGAAAACTGCAAAACACTCCGTGCTGCACACACAAAAAAACTACTTAAGTAGTGGCACTTAAGATCTTTTCTGCCAGAAAGCTTACCTCTTGGTATAAAACTACTGAGTAAACATGAATGAGACACACTGTTGCACTCTCCATAGCTCCATCAACACACACTGTAGTTAGTACAATAAAGTAATATTTTTATTATTTTCCAAAATATACGAAAGAAATAAAGAAATTCAAAGAAATACTGAGGCCGTGTCTGTGCCTTCATTTGAAAAGTAGCTGCTTTGGTGGCATGAGGATGTATGGAAGTATGTGAGGATGGTGCAGAGCATGTATGACGACAGCGAGACAGTAGAAGTGACAGCTAGGTTGGTAAGTGGACCAGCTGTGAGCCACTTTTTGTTTGCAGTGATGATTAACAGGCTGACAGATGAGGTCAGGCAGCTTGACAATGATGTTTGACAGTGTTGTGATCTGTAGTGGAAAAGATGGAAGAGTACCTGCATATGTGTAGGTATGCCCTGGAGAAAAGAGGAATGGAAGTCTGTAGAAGCAAGACAGAATATGTGTGTGATTGAGTGGGAGACAGAGTTCACAGTGATGATACAAGGACTACAGGTAGTGATGGTAGATGAGCTTAATTTCACAGGATCAACCACCCAAAGCAACAGACGCTGAAGAAGAGAGTACAGGTAGAAAATAATGCCAAGGCTGATTTGTTACAGAAGGACAGCAGCAAGAGCGAAAAAAGCAGGTTTACATAATGGTAGTGAAACCTAATGTGTGGTTTGGAGCCAAAGGTAGAGAGGCAAGGTGGAGATTATTTAAATACTGAACAAAAGAGTAGAGTAGAAGCTTAATATTTCTTATTAAAGGAAAATGCTAGAAATGAAGCCAGCTCAGCCATTCATCAATAAATATAGTCATCTTTATAAATCTTTATAAATTGGTTTGTCGTGCATTGCACTGAATTATTTAGTACATGAAAAAGCCTCGTGTATTTTAACAGGAGAAGAAGGTAGTATTTGCTGAAACGAATTGTTCAACGACATCAGCATGTTTCTTTTATTGCTTGTACGGGGGTTTCTCCAGAACAAGTGTTAATCATAATTATCGATAGCCTGGCGTAGTAAGTGCACTTATTTAGAACGCTTGTCTGCACACTGTGTCCAGCAGATGTCCCTGTGGAGACGTGTAAACTGTTTTGAAACCTTGATACAATTCAGGCACAAATGGTTCGAACGTTTCAGTGTTTCACCAAACCTTCCTTTGCCCATCACTACCACAGATAAGGTTCATGGATGTAGAGAAGGAGGACATGCAGAGGGCTGGTGTACGGAGGGCGTCATGAATGCATATAATCCGTTGTGGCGACCCCTAAAGGACCGAAAAATACTTTTGTTTTTCTGCACTATATAAATAAAGTTGCATGGGGAAAAAAATTATTGGAATATACTAACTAATGTCGTGGAATGAAATTACACATATATGACACGCGGGAATCACGAATAATATTATATACATAAACATATTTTAAAATATTTTCCAACGTTATTTATTTTTTGCCTGGAATAAAACCTTAACGTAGCATATCAATGCTTTCATATCAATGCCTATAACCCCCTTATACTTGCTAATGGTTCTTTCCAGTAATGGTAGCATCAGCGTGGTGAAGGTGAAGGCAGCGTGTATAAACAACGGGGACAGAGTGTGCTTTTAAACGGTTACATGTTGTAAAAGCTACCCGTGAATAGAGATTTGAGGACCTTTTAGCTTGACCTGTCGGAAAACGGGAGAGACTCTATAACAAAATGGTAAGATTTTGCCAGGCTAAGCTAATGTTGTTAGCTAACAGTGGCTAACGTGCCAATTCTCCAAGAAACTGGTAAAAAAAAAAAAAAGGTTAGCTAGAAGTTGTGATAGCTTTATAATTATAATTAGACATTGAAAACTTAAAAGTAAGTTAAATGAAAATTGTCTTGTTCATCCTATTCATGTGAGCTAGAGAGTTTACGCATGAACTCAAATGATCTAAAAGAGTCTCTAAAAACATTGTCAGCGGTTTGTTGTACCCTGTTCAAACAGTTGGACGTAAATGATAAAGTGGATTCTCACACACAGCATTAGCAACTAGAGTACAGAACGAAGTTGTTATAGGTATTAACTACAGCAGGATTAAAAACTTAAGTAGGTGAGGGGAAAAACATATTAGTTGACTGAAGTAAAAACTAGTCTTTTAAAAAAAACAACAACAAAGGAAATGGCTTAAGTTTTAGTTTTGACAATTTAACCAAGTTTGTCATGGGATCAGCCATAAGGAATCCATGCTGCGTTTGTTTATTAAGAGCACTATTGTGTGACGATCCCCACGGTGTTGTATTTGTATTGTAATACAGTAGTGAGCATTGAATCAGCCCTAGTTTATTTATATTTTGTTTCGAATCAGCCAGACTTTGTTGTAATGTTTAGGGTGGTTTGAGTAATGGATATTTAGGCTTTCAGAAGGTCTTTCAAAGTTTCTCTTCGGGTGCTTTTTCACTCAAAGGATGAAACACACTTTTGACTATACAAAACTGGCATCTTGGCAAGGAACCAATTTTAAATTGTATCTTCAGACACTATGTCAGATCAACAGTTTCTGAAAGTAATGTCCTTAAGAAAATGGTGAAAATCTAACAAGTACCTGAAACAGGACCCAAGAGATGCATCTGGCCTTTCAGGTGATCCACTTACCGTTTTCAGTGTAATAAGGGTGGATGTAAGAAGCCACTCTGAAAGAAGGGAAGCAGGGAGAAAAGCCCGACCTCTGCCACAGTACACAGGAATCCTTTTTGCCTTCTTGGTGTATTTCAGTGTGCGTTTGCACTTGTTTCAATAAAAACCTGCACCTATTTCAAATTTTCTTAGCAAATTTTAAAGAAGGAAGAGCGACTCTAAGCCTTTTCAGCATATTCTTACTTTTATGATCATCCTAAATCAGATGGATTTGAACATGCTTGCGTCTTGCTTGGCATTAGTCTGGTTTTTAAAAAAGAAGAATTAAATTATTTCCTGTGTTTCTTTCAGCCCCATCGAAAGAAGAAAGCATTTATTGACAAGAAGAAGGCTGTGACCTTTCACCTCGTCCACAGGAGTCAGAAGGACCCTCTGGCTGCAGATGAGAAAGCGCCACAGCATGTCCTCTTGCCTGCCACAAAGGTACAACCTTGCTGTTCTGATCATAAGTCTTTTTACTCATGTTCACAGGATGTGTGTTTAATGTGTGATTTTATACTTGTTTTAACTTTTTTAAGAACCCCAAAGAGGGTCAAACTGTTCAGGATTTCACAATTAAAATTGAATAAGCAAAGTCATTTGTCATAATTAGAGTTGTTTTTTCTTCTTTCATATCTGTTTAATCACATTCTTCTGCTCTGATTTACTTTGTAGCCCCTTTAGTTTGACCAACCCGATGGCTAATATTTCACACTTCATTTCAGAAATGTCACGGTAATGTGATGCCGTGATCATGTGTTTGGTGTTCCTTAGGTGGAAACAGAGAAGAGGCGAGAGGAGCAGCGGAAATTTGGCGTATTCTTTGATGATGATTATGACTACCTTCAGCACCTGAAGGAGGCGTCAGGCCCATCTGAGCTCGTGTACTCTGACAGACAGCCTTCTCCCCTCCAAGTTGAAGAGGAGGAGAATGAGGGGGGGAAAGTCGTGCACAAGGACAATCCTGTGAGTTGCCGTAAAATGTTTTTAACAGATTTATGCGTCATCTAGTTACTCTGAGCAATAGAAGATAAATAATTACTAATTATTTTTCCTTCTACATCTTATGATTGTCTTCAGTGCTTTTTAAAGGGCTCTGAAACAACTTCACCTCCAAAATATTGACCTTTTTCACTAATATAGAAGAGATTCAAGTAGTGGAGGAAGTGATGGCATCCTTAAGTAAAATGTTAAGGATGTAAAAATACATACAATACTCCTGCACTGAAAGTAGACTTTTAAAAATGGAAGTGGACAGAAATGATCCCTGTGACCAATATACTTACACTGATGATGATGATGATATTGTGATATAATATTATTATATGATATAAGAATCTCTGCTCTAAAACGATCCCTGTGTTGTTCAATGAGCAGGCTGCCTCCATCAACCTGCCTTCTTCAGTGTTTGCCTCAGAGTTTGAAGAGAAGGTGGGACTTTTGAACAAAGCTGCTCCCATTTCAGGTAAACAGCCCATCACTGTGTTTTAGGACCTTTATCAAGCTTCTGAAATAATAGTAATCTTAATAACTTGGATATAAATCATCATTAAATACTGTCTGAGTTACTAGTTACTGTGTGACCCGATTTAGAAGATTTTTTTAAAACCAAACAAAACTGAAATTTTGCGTCTTATCAGCAGATTTGGATACTACAGCAACAACAGTTCCTTACGTTGGTTTTAGATCCAACACTGAACCGTGACTGTACGATTAAAAAGCTGTGTGCTTGTCAAACATGCAAATTACAATACAATATGCAAAAATTGTTTGCGGTGTCATGAGTTGGGAGACATTTTTTAGTGTCATATCTATGGATAGATAAGGGATTGATAAGAATTTAGCGATTACGATTCCATTATCGATTCCCCTATTGGCTCCACTTTGAGAGTCACCATCATCTCTAAGCAAGACATTACATTCATGCAAATTAATTGCATGTTGTCTGGTCAGATGTTTGTGCATGTTGTCAGCTATTTCCCTTCTTTGTTCTGATCAGTGTTAAAAAAGTAAAGTAAAATAAAAAAGTTATAACACTTTACACGAATCACTTTTCTTTAAAGTAATGCAGTATGTTACTTAATTACTCCCTGGAGAAAGACAGTCATTAAACTACTTGTTACGTTACTTTCATTTTACTCTGTAAAATAATCTGAAACACACTGTCTCATAATTTCAGTTAACAATAGAAACCTACAGGCTACAGCCCCCACACACCAACACAAACCCCTCTCCATAACCTGTTTCTGCTTCTGCAGTAAAGTGAGCACAGCTTAGAGCTGAATACATCATTATTTTGTATTAAGCTTTGTTGAACAGTTTGTTTCACTATTATAATGTAGACATTTACACAAATATGCTTTGTTTCATATTAAAGATAATGTGTTAATTCCAACATGTGAGGCAACCTAAAGCCAATCTTAAGTTGCCTTCAGCTCCTGATGTCACAGTGAAACGGTCTTATACGTTTTCCTCCAGGACCCCGGCTCGACATGGATCCGGACATTGTAGCCGCTCTTGACGATGACTTTGATTTTGAGAACCCCAGCAACATCCTGGATGATGATTTCATCATCAGAGCAAACAGTGGAGTTAGAGCTGTGGACACAGAGTAAGAAATGGAATAGTCAAATTTTTCTTTTTATTCCTCAAAGATTATTTATGTAATCATTTTTTTAAAAGAGATTATTCCAGATTTGTGATTCTAGACATTTAGAGACTTTTGTAAAGCCCGAATGAAACTGTAACTGCGAGGCTGATTTCTATGCCTGAAAATTCATTTTCACTACAGCAACATTGTTTAAATGTGACTTTTGGTGCCTTAACATTTATAATACAATCAGAAAAGTATTTTCTGATAATCAAAACACCCAAATCTAAAACTTGAGCTGTATCTCAATCCATTTTGAATGAAACAGCAAGACAGAGAGTCACTGTTCCTTACTGCTATAATGCATTTGGTTCAAAGTGCATGTAGATCATAGCCGACACAGCCAGTGTTTAATATAATATGTATAATCGAATGAATATGGGCACTTGTAATATTTAATACAGTGTAAAAATTCTCTCATATCCTGTTGTAATTGTTTGTGTTTGTGTAACCTGTGATAGAGGAGACGGTGATGATGACGATGATGAGTGGGAGGACACAGATGAGGAAGGCGACTTTGACTCTGAAGGCGGTTTTTCCAGCAACGAGGACACAGAAGAGGACGGCCAAGGTGGAGAGTTTTTGTTCATGAACGAAGAGACAAAGAGCCGCTTCACAGAGTACTCGCTGACTTCGTCTGTGATGAGGAGGAACGAACAGCTCACCCTGCTGGACGACCGCTTTGAAAAGGTAAACATTTTTATACTTGTGTGGAGTCCTTTCAGTGCACAGTGACAAATGAAGCGCCTTAGATAAAACGGAGTGCAACTACAGAAAGTTAAGTACTGATTTCAAATGTTCAGTAGTTGAATAGAGAAAACCCGGTGGCCTTAGCTGATCACTCCAGGACAAGAACCAGGACACTAGACTTTGTTGGTACAGTTGTCCATCCTCAGAACATTTGGTGTGTAACAAGTGACTGCTGGGTGCTGATGTGCTTCACAGAGCATAAAAGAAGTAAATGTGCTTGGCCTCCTTTCTGTTGTTATTTCAGTTCTGTGTCTTTTCATACTACATGAAAGCTCACACTTCCTGTATGGTGCCGTTTCAGTTTTATGAACAATTTGATGATGATGAGATTGGTGCTCTGGACAACGCTGAGCTGGAAGGGTTCATTGAACCAGACAGTGTTCGTCTGGATGAAGTCCTCAAAGACTACTTCAAACAGAAAGAGAAGGAGTGAGTGATATTTCATTCTTTTAGCGGTGTGGCTTTAAATGATCTATTTGTTTAATGTGTGTGGGGTTTTTTCCCTCCTTTTTGTGGATCAGGTCTCTGAGACCGGAAGATTTAGGTCCCAAAGAGCTTCCTGTTGTGAGGGAGGAGGAGGAAGATGAGGATGAAGAAGAAGAGATGGAAACTGTTGTTGTTGAAGCTCCAGAAGAGAAGTGGGACTGTGAAACAATCATCAGTGAGTTTTTATATCATGTCATGTAAAGTTCTATTTTTAGTCTTATCACTGAGTTTTATTCTGAGCTTTTTTATTCATCCAAGTTTTTAACATTTTAAACAGATTTCTTCATCTGTGACATCATTCAGGAGAACAAACAAACAAATTTATCTTTCCAGAGATATTTAAATGCAGTATATTACTGCGTAAAAGTCTTGAGCCCTCATTTCTTTGTATTTCGCATCCACTTTTTTAATGTAATTTTTCAAGTTTTCCTGGTTTTCTGATGATCTTTCAAAGTCTTTCTTTAGTTTCCCCCCATTTTCAGTCATTGGACATGAGCATTTTCATAGGAATGTTTTTTTGTGTGTTTATCCACTGAACCCTTTATCACCCAAGTGTCGTGCAAGCCACCTGGACTAGTTTTGGAAATATTTTCTGTAAAATGACAAAATAATTCTCATCGTTCAGGAACCATTTAAATTAGTAATGTGAAGCGCGCATGGTGAAATCTAGGCAAAGCTGATTTTTCTGTCTTCAGACGGCACTACCTTGTGAATGTTTTGTGCCACCATGACAGACCAAATATCCCTCGCCTTCTGTTCTTACTGAAACATTTCAATTTTGCCTGTTGCACAAACTGTAGCAGAGTTACAGTCATTTAAAAAGAATTGTGAAATGCCCCTGCTGATGTGCCGGTGGTTTAAAAAAATAAATAAAAATTTAACACTCACCTGTGAAGCATTGCAGAATATAAAATGCACCTAACTGAAGGGATGAAACGACAAAACAGCTTCAAATTTTATCTTTGGGCATGTTGCCGCATGCCCAAAGATACAATCACTACAAGCCTTTTACAAAAACACACAATTTCCCATTTCTTTAGTTGCATTTACAAAAATGCCATGGGTAATACAGTTTGACAGGCATAAAATAATATTTATTGTACCAGCAGTGTGATTTTCAAAGCATTATCAGGCAAAACTTGGTTTAACATGGTGTGGTGAGCAGTGTCTTTAAAATCTTAAGGGAAATGGACAAGGAAAATACCTCAGACCTAAAAAATAAACTATCTACAGCACAACAAAGGCCTGAGAGATGCATCTAGCTCCTATGTTGAACCATCTAGTGTTTACGTAATCCTTATTAGAACTGGATTAAGTGGAAGGATGGCTGTCAAAAAGTCATTCTTAAAGAAGGAAAACGGGAAGAAAAGCCAAAGTACACAAGAACTGGACTGAAAATCAGTAGCAGTAGCGGTATCCTTTATGGATGAGTGCAGCTCCAACAAACTGAGACTGTGTTGAGATTACTTTATGATGTTGGTTTAATTTATTTTTCAGTAGTAGTGGGAAGTGCACCAGTGAGACACTCATGCAAATATATTTTTATTCTACAGGTGATCATTCTCTGATTAGTTTATTTTTATCCATTTTTTTTCTTCTCCAGGTACATATTCCAACATATATAACAGACCCAAAGTCATCGCAGAACCTCAAAAGGTAAAAGAAAATACAAAGACTGCATGCTCAATCATCCCGGTTAGGAAAGTGGATTCTGTTCATCTGGATGTAGTGAGAAACGTTTAGTCATTCACCCAAGTGGCTTCTTTGGTCTCTCCCTCTGAAAACGCTTCGTCCAGATGAACAGAATAAATGTCAGACCTTCAAAACTCTGAAAAACTCTTGAATATATTTAATTTTAATCCTGTTGTTGTCGTCAGTAATGTGACTTATAAAATATTTTTGTTTCATATTTTTTTTAGGTTTATTATTTATGACTATTCACGTGTGATCCAAATTGAATTCTCTTTGTCTTTAGCCAAAGCCGATCTGTGTTTCCAGTAAGACGGGCATCCCTCTAGATGTGCTCCCAGCCAGAGGCCTCACAGCCAAGCAGGCAGAGCGCATGACGAGAATTAATGACACAGACCTGCCTCGTGTCTCCGCTCAGCCTCGAAGCAAAGAGGAGAGCAAAGAAGAGAGGAAGGCCAGGAAACAGACTATCAAGGAAGAACGTAAGGTGAGGAAGTCTGTCCCTGCCTCTAAACACTTTAGAACAAAATGATGCAATCACACCACCAGCTCTGTGATCTGACACGAGCAGGTCGGCGAGCTTACTTTGTCTGAAGTCACTGCAGCATCCCGCCAGTGGATCAGAGACGACTCCTTGCAGCACCATCTAAAATCAGTTAATGTCCATCTCCATCATCAGCACAACGACTAGTTCATTTTGACCTAGTCTCACTGTACTGCTGAGCCCCAAATGTGGATTAGTACACCACTGAAAATATTCTCCTGTTAATAGAATAAAACTACACTGACCAGCTGTTTTTTAGACCACGTGTTTGTGAAGTATTTATAAAAATTGAGAGCTAGGAGCCTCGTTTGGGGATAGACATGTCGGATTATTGAGAACTAACCCATTGTTGGTTTTGTTATTTTCTTGGAATTGGTTCACAGTCGGAATGACAAAGGTCTGATTCTTTAACCCAGCCAAAGATTAATGAGCTGAAGAAGTCATTGAGATGAGTCTAATCCAAGTGCAAACTGTGGTAAATACTTTGGTATTCTGTGCTGACTAGGCTCAGTTATTTACAAAGTAACCGTCAGTATTATTATTCATCTTTTTTATTGATAAAATATGAGATGTTATAAAGCCTTCCCACAGAAAGGAAGCTGTGAACAAGTGATTATGCCATGAAGAGATTTGTAGAGTATCAGTTTTACATTTTGATTTCTGATCATTTTTTTAATTATTTGTGGTTGTTGTTGTTGTTATTAGTATTATTATTATTTTTTTCTTTTTAGGAAAGAAGAGCTGAAAAGAAAGCCAATAAAATGGCATTCAAGGAGGAAAAAGCCCGACAGGAGAAGCAAATGTTGAACCTGAGGACAAATGTTCAAGGCCTGAAGCTTTAGCAGCTGACTGCCAGGCCTGTGCCTACACTGACTTTTGAACTGGTCACACATTGCTCTTCACCTCAGTGGAGCTGACAGGACAGGAAGTGATGGCAAATGAGAGGGCTGAGGGGAATGTTGGGAAGTTGTGGTTTCCCCAATCATCCAGTTCATTCAGGAAAGAAGGCAAAAACTGAATTTCATCTCCAGTAATCCGGCTCAGGATATCGTGCTGTTGAAGGAATACTGAAAGGCAGGCTGTCACGCTTCAGTCATCTCTGTCAACTATGAATTTTGCGCCTTTATTAAAAACACTTTAATCCAGGTTTCTGAGATTCTTTCTTTAAATCCCATCATGCTGTACTTTTACCACAGGTGATAAGGTGGATGCCCATGTGGATGACTCAGTGGCTGATTCTGTGTTAACCATAATAAAATTAATCTTGCTGTTTAGATATGATTATTATTGATTATCATCATTTTTAAAAAAAACAACTCACTGTCAATAATGTTTAACAGGTCTGCATTTCAGTTGTACAGTTACTTTCTTATGGGCCTGTTTGTCTCATAAAGAATGAGACGTGTCCCGTCTGAAGGGCAGAGGTTTAAGTGTGAGATAAGTTTGTACGAGTACTTTCTGAGCATTTTTATAATGATTATAATTGCAGTAATTTGGTCACTATATTATGTTATGAAGTAAGCTTACAGTGTAATCTGTGCACATAAGCTTTATTGAACTTAAGATACACATTTAATAGTTCTCGAAACTATTGCTCTAAATACAAGATGGTTATCTTTTGTGCATTTCATAAACTTTTGATTTTGTACTAATTCATAGATGTTCACTGAAGGGCTGAGATATCTACATATTTTCCATAATTAAAAGGGAAAAAAAAATACAATTGAATTAAACTGTTTGATTGCTACACAAGACTAAGTCCTTCTGTGCTGTTGTAGATCCAGCTAATCACCAGCAGGGGCTGATGAAGCGTCCAGAAGACTTCCATTTTCACTGCATAGCTCTGTAGTTGAAACAGGAGAAAGTGCTGTCCCATCTCCTCTTCAAACTGAGATGAGCTCTGACGCAGGCAGGCTGGAGGCTGCCTGCTCATCAAGCAAAACAGGGATCAGCTTCGAGCACAAATTTTACTAATGTTGCCATGGCAACTTGTTTGCTAGCCACATGTCTAAACTGAGCTGGTGAGAAACATGTAAGGATAACTAGAGATGGAATACAAACAAGAACAATTTAGAGGTTTTTGAGCGTTTTTATTTTTATTTCACCTTAAACGCCTAACCTGCAACAATAAAGGAAATGCACTTCTCTCCACACTACACTGATTTAACATCTTTACTTCATCCAGATGAACATTCAGCCTGAAGAAAAGTTATGTGGAACACAAGCAGAGAAAAACAGGAATTTAAAAAAAAGACTTTGTAGATGGGTGTCTTTGCCTTCATACCTAAACAGAAAAGTGACTATAGTCAGGAGTTAAAGTGGGACTTGGGGAAGAAAAAAATCACTTAGATTTAAGTTGCAGTAATTTCTATTGTGAGGGCCGGTGGATTTCTTATATATGCAGACTGTGATCAGCTGAGCTGTACTACTCTGACATCCAGATGTAATTGAATTCAACAGGATTAGAGCAGATCAGGTATCACGACTGATTTCCATGCTATCTTTATACATGATGGCGACTGAATCATCAGCTTAAATTTACATGTTCCCTGTTAAACTGATAATGAACACCACGGCAGCACTGCACCAGTCCACAATACGTTACTGTAAACATCACCATTGAACTGCAAACCAGTTTAACCTGCTCTAAACTGCCTCATTACTTTTACATGGGTTCATCTGCTGCCAATAAGCTTTTTAGGCCTGCCGCTTCCACATTGTTTTTACTCGTTCAGTTTTCTCAAAAGGAGCGGGTGTTTGTTTGTTTTTTTAAGAACACATCATGCTGAAATATGGCAAGTTATTGGCTAATTGCTCTTAGGGAATCACCTTAGTAGTGCAAAAATAGTATTTTACTAGTACCTAGATAAAGTTTTAAATGGTTTCTTTCTCAAGTTGTTTGCTTAGTGTAAACAACACTGGTCCATCCCTTGATTGAGTTGCCTTTTTTAAGGCTTTAATGATCCATGATCCAAAATAAATGAATCTGAAGAACTTTAAACATATAAAGAAATGAAATATTACTTGGTGTTCAAGAAGTTTTTGCTTCAGTTTGGATTAGTAGTTCTATTTTCTTATTAGTCGATTAATTAGCAAGATTGTGTGTTTTCTAGTGTCTTTGGTTGTAGGGTACAATTTATGGATTTATGGACTTACTTGCTCACTAACTTGCTAAGATTAAATGAGTAAGAACCTTGTTCTTTTTATCCAAATATATCACTTGTGGTAAAACAAAACATGACAGCAACCAAAAGACTAATACTGATGTATCTATACATGTTGCCTTTAACACCACAGAGTATTTCTTACTTTTGTGGGTTGGAAAATAATCGAAGTAGTTACCTCGGCAAGTCTCGATGTGATATTAATAAAACTTATTTTAAAAAAATAATGCTTTACAAAAACTAAAAAATACAAAAAACACATTTACTGGCCATTTAAAATCACCACTTCAATAGCAATTCACTCAATTTATTAACAACAAGCAATTTTACACTAAAATGTGAGCAAAATTAAACAAGCACTGTATTTGGTCAGGATAGTGTCGTGGAAGAAATATGTATCATAGTGCAAAATCATTACATTTCAGAAAACATATATTACAAATATTCTTACTTTAAATAATCCACAATGGAAGATTAATAGTTATACTAGTTTACTTCTTTTCACCTGTAATGTGTCCCCTTACATTTGATTTGTATCGGAACACTTCAAGTCACACCCAGCCCTAAATAGTCGTCACTGCTAGTGATAAAATCATTCTAAAAAATTTTGAATAAATGATCAAAACAAGACAGAAGCAATTTTCCGGGTTCCTGCGGATTTCAACATGCCATTTTATCCCCGCACGTTACTCAAGACCATCTTTGGCAAAAATGTGTTTACATTCCTTCTTGTTATGCAATAAAGAACCACGTGCTGTGGAGAGAGCAGACCTAAATGTTTCAGTCAGATGAAAAACTCCTCATGGTGTTTGATACGTTTCCATGTTATTAGTGATGCTGGAAGCAAACGTTCTTGGTCAATGCACATAAAATTTATGAAAAAAATAATTCCAGTGTCAAACCTTTAAAGAGAACAAGGGTGATCAAATGTGACCATATAAGCTGTACAAAAATACCTTTAATACAATGATATTTTACACTTCCCACATTATAGAAAAAAACAAAACATCAACCCTGAAGTAAACAACAAACCTGCTTGCTCATGAGGCAAGCAGAAGAAAGGCACTAACCCATGGCCTACAGAGCAGGTTTTGCCAGTTGAAGTTTTTCCAAACAACAGACTGCATAGGTGGGGCACCGTCAGCAGCATTGAAAGTTAGTTGTGACACCTGCAGTTCTGCTGTCAGGAGTGGAAAATCCCTGGTTTATCTCTGACTATTCATCTAAAACCCTTACAATGGCTCAAAAGCATTTTTAAGAGTCTTTAAGGGTCAATACAACAAAAAGACAGAAAAACAATCATGTTTATTTACCCTGTTATAGATGGTCTGGTTTTATGTGAGCCATGGGCCACGTAATAGACTCTCCCCCAGGGCGAGTCTCAGACAGGCTCCATTGTCTTAAATAAGAAGTTAAGAGAACAGATGGACGGATGCTCCTGTCCCAAATGTTTCACACACCGTCGGCTGGTATAGGCCCCAGCCACGCTATGACACTGCTTTGATAAGTTCCAACACAAATTTAGAAAATGAATGGAAGCAATTGTTGTGGAGCACAATACAAAAAGATGCAAATACATTATATTTGTTTAGATTAGATAATATGGTTGTCCCTGACAATCAGTAGATATTTGTACCTTTCTTTGCAACTGCTTTCTATAGATCAAAGTAGTAGTTAGTAGTTAGTATTCCAACAGCCTCCTTTGGATTAATCTACATCAGTCAGTCACGTCACTACACTGAAAAAAGTCCAAATTGATCATGTATGTGCAGCATGTAGTGAAAAAAGCACAACCCAGAGAAGCTCCACTCCACATGCCTACAGTGAAAGGAAACACTGACACATAGCACTGCTGAGCCCTACACAATAATAGGCAGGTGATTTTAATATTGTGCCGGATCAGTTTATATATAAACATATATCTTAAGCAGAGATTAAAAGACCAAATTTGTCTAGTATCCTTGTATCTGATGCAATTAAGAAAACCATTTGTGCGTGTGTGATTTGGGGAAGTGTCCCTCTTGAGGCAATCTTCTCTTTGAGCTTGATTTCCTTGAGCTTAAAATCTAACTGCGATTCTCACTGTTCTTCAGAGAATCCCTTCTTCAACACAGGTGTCACTACTGCATCTGATGCAGGGGCAGAAACCAGCAGAGATCCAAATAGCTGCCTCTGTAACCAGACAGAAAACAGCTGGAAGACAAAGATGTCCAGCTTGCTTCCCTGAGACAACCAAGTCTGTCAGTGCAGTGTTAACTGCTGCCCAAATATGTCCAAATGCAAAAATATAGTGAAGATTTCATATTGTTGTAAACTCACATTCCAAAGGTGGGCTTAGATTGTTAACCTTTGATGACCTGAGTTTAAACAAAAAAACAACAACTTCAGTCCTCTGAATGGTGACTTAATTCCCAGTGTAACCTGTGACCATGTCTCCACCACCCATGTCCATCATCACATGTGGGCAGTCATAAGCAGACCTTTCTTCAATTGAAACACACTCCGTCTTTACAGAGTCATCTCCAGAGTCATCATCCGTCCCGCTTCTGTCAGAATCGCTGCTGTCCAAATGCGGTCTCTCTGCGTAGCAGCAGTTGCTAGGGCTGTAGTCAGAGCCAGCACTGCTGTTGTCTGCAGAGTGACCGGTGTCCTTGAGAAGAACAGTTTCCTCGGGGTCGTCCTGACAGCTGTTGTCCAAGCTTTCGACAGAGATTCGACTAATTTGTTGTATGGCTGGGTTGGGTGGATGTTTGTTCTGATCCCCTCCACTGCCCTTCTGCAAGGTACAGGAACAGAAAAAGCATTTGGCACAAGGTAAAAAACAGCTAAAGCAACATCATTACCAATGTCCTGCTTATTTTATTTTAGTTTTTTATTTGACACCTTACCAGAGATGAAGGTAGAGGATCTGAGGGGTGAAATGTCCATGCCTTTAGCTTACAGATGCAAGCGATTACCACAATGAGAACAAATAAAAGCAAGGATGACAGCACAGCTGCGAGCTTCACCTCGCTGAAACCTGCTAAAAAAGCAAAACAGACAAAAGATTAATTCAGGCAGGTTACAAAGTAAAGCTCAGCCTCAATGTCAGCAGATCAGCTGAACCAAACTAAACAAAGATGACATCAGTTGGTTCTGTTTTATAAACTCATACAGGGCTGCATTTATTAAGCTTCTTCAGCCTGCAGTTACTGTAGATCTATCTGTCTTGATACTAAATATAAACGATTGTACATGGAAATAATCTTCTGTTAAGGCTCCCCTCTGAAATCTAATTTAGTTATATTGTTTTGAAAATTTTGTGTTTAAGCAAAGATTATTTTTCTTAGAAAGTCAGTCAGGAGGATGGTTACACAGAAGATTTGGGCGTCAAAATGAGATTTGACAGTTGATCACTTGAATCAGATAAGTCAGAACTGCAAATTCAAATAATTCAAACAAAATGAAAGTTATGTTATAGTCATGAGGATTAAATTTCTTCCACAAAGGATGTAACTTGCATTTTTTTTATATTAATCAAGAGCTCAAAACACTCCCTCAAAGTATACACAAGTGTTCAGAGATGAGTAGTTCAATGTTGAGTTCGAGGTGTACAAGCCATTCTCTCTTCATCTTCAGGTTTCATACAGATGGCCCAATGTTTGCCTCAACAATAATCTAGTTTTCATCCAATTCCATTGGTCTCTCTACTAGTGAGATGCTTGCTGTGCGATCACATCCAACAGATGCCCAGGACATGTGCTCACAAGTTAGAGACGTGTTATGTCAGGAAATTCTGCACCCCTATCACTAGTACTCAGCGGATGTTCATTTGCAAGCTTCTATGTTGATTTTTGTGGAGTTTACATAAAAGAGAGTCTCTTCTGAATGCCCTCCCATCAAGTTAATCATGTAAAAAAACCTGGTCTTATGATGACTGAGCAATATCTTGGACACTACTTAAAAGAATGTTTCATCTACAACTTAATGTCATTTGGAAATCTGTTTAACATGTAGTCACACTATCAAATTCCAACCATTTTTTCATACTAGTATAGCACCAAAAACAAAAAACAAGCCCCAGATCAAAGCAATGTTACATTAAAGTTTGACCAGTTAAAACATGGCCCAAAATATGCCAACCATGCACATGTTCTCTTTATGGAAGTCTGTGTTTGATGCCCTTAAATATAATCTTTAGTATAATATTCCCCAACATTTAGATGCTTTCCTTCTAGGTCTGCTTCATGATAACTTTTGCAGTAAACCCTGTGAGGGGTCACCAGAAAGTGTGTTATAATATAGTTTACATGTGTCAGTGTTTCAGTGTTTGTGTCCCAACAATCTGGATATTGTATGATACGCAAATCACTAAGGGTAAAAATACAATTCATGAATAGCTGGACCTCTAGTCACATTGCAATAATAGAATGAATGAGTTCCCACCCAGATTTTGCATGAGGTCTGTGCAAATACTGAACTATTTCCTGTTGAC
>VUQG01015027.1:25271-37452 GCA_015106755.1 Etia nguti
AGTTAAAACATGGCCCAAAATATGCCAACCATGCACATGTTCTCTTTATGGAAGTCTGTGTTTGATGCCCTTAAATATAATCTTTAGTATAATATTCCCCAATACGGGGAGGTCCAGCTATTCATGAATAGCTGGACCTCTAGTCACATTGCAATAATAGAATGAATGAGTTCCCACCCAGATTTTGCATGAGGTCTGTGCAAATACTGAACTATTTCCTGTTGACAGATGTGTCTGTGTCATTTAGTTTGTCAACTTTGTTGATCCTAAAACCACTAACCTCTGTCACACACCTCCAAAAAATGAAAAAATAAAAACACTTACTGTCAGGAGGTGTTTCAGAGGCACAGATCTCGTGTGTCTTATTGAACTCCACCTGCTGAGCACCGATCCTGACAAACAACATTCCACTCACATTGACGCACTTCTTCTCACCCTTGTGGAATGACACATCACATTTGCAGCTTTCATTTGTGCACGATCCTTTAAAGGCTACCTGAAAGTCACAAAGGAATTTATTAATGTCTTGAGATTATTCAAGTTAATTACCAGAAATTATGGTGGTTGTGACACATGGCAGATTGGTGTGTTATTACCAACACCTGGACTGCTCCCACAGTATTTAAGAAAATCGTGTCTGGCTCCAGGTATTTGCCGTGTCCTTTTTGTGCAATAAATAAGTACTATATAATATACAACATATTTATTCTTGATTTTCTTCCAGGAGGCAGTTAATATTGTCACTTATCAATTTTTCACATGTAGTTTATAACCAGCAAATGTTTGTCTGCAATAGAAGACATGAAAATATATTTTGCATCCCAAAAAGCTGAAAATGATCTTACAGACTCATAACTGCTTCCCAGAGCACGAGGACGTGAATTTGATAACCCTTTAGTTCAGAGGTCAGAAACCTTCACTATCAAGAGTCATTTTGCCCAGGGATAAGAAAAAAAAAACCCCATCTGTATAGAGCCAGAGAAATATTTGAGCCTTATCATGAAGGTGACATGGTCCATTAAATAGCAGATAGCCTATCAACATTACTAATAGGTGTGACTGTTTAAACCAATAATTGCAAGCTCTTACTCTGTAATGAGCCATTTTTGATCATTTGTAACTTAAAGCACGCATTTCGATTACAACACCAGCATGCCTTTTGAATTTATTAAATGATTGAACGAAAAGACAGAAAAAATACACTGTCTGGAACTGTTCTCAAGCAGAACAGTATAAGTGATGTGTGGAGTAGAGTGGAGGGGCATGGAGAAAATCAGTGGGTTTAAGGTGAGAGACAATCAGTGGGCAGACTGGAAAGCAGCAAGAGCTGCCAAGAAGCCACAAACGGGAAAACACGCTTCACACACACACACACACACACACACACACATCTTAAACAAAAGATCATCGATCACATTACCAAATGTAAGATGTGGTCACAAACTCCACTTCCTGATCCTGAGGTATAACATTGCATAATGGACAAAAAAGTGGTTTTGCAGACTTTTACATCACACTGAAGATGACCTTTCACCTTTTAGATATAAATGTCAGCACTGGATTTAGCATATGAGTTCTGCATTCTGTTACAGCCAATACACACGTTGAAACATATGAACCTGCCTCTTAAAAGGTGGCATGTGGCTCTCATTTTTATTAATGTGTCGATTCATTTCCCTCCTCATAAAGAATATGCAAGGATTAAAATGAAATCACTACATCTTATAATTATCATCATTGTTTCATTTGTCAAAAAACAAATACACACACAACAATTTTCAGCGGTACATGCCAGCCACCCCTTACCTGTTTATTTCCAACTGGATGGACTGTTAAGTCCATTTTGTAATCATCCGTGCCATACTGTGCCATCTCTTTGTAGAAGTAGAGGGGATTCTTGAAACTTACTGTGGCCATCAGCTCCTTCGCTTCTATTTCTACAGGAGGGAACTCTAAAGAACCTAAGAAGAAGAGATATTTAAGTTTAATCTCCATCTCTCTCACTTAAATCACGCTGTACAAACGTTTACTAGCTGCATTGCTTACATTTTGTGCCGACTGACTTTAATTTGTTAAAGGAGAAAGTGTTTGATTTCTCAGCTTCAGACTGGATGGCTCCTTGTACAACTGCTATACTGACATACATGAAGCTGAGAAATCTCTCTTCCCTAGATTTCCAGATACAGTTGCTCAGGTCATACTCGTGATCGTTGGTTTCAAATGTGCAATTCCTAAATAAAAAAACGAAAGAAAAGAAAAAGACAGAAAATCCTATGAATAATACTTTAAATATAATGGAGAAATGTGCAAGTTAGTCAAAAATATAAAGTCTTTCCAGAGTCTAATTCTGACAAACTGGACCGCACAAAGCAATAGAACAAGCACAACAGTGCATTTAGGCACCTTTATCACACAAAATAAAATCCAAATAAGTTTGAGCATAATGTATTATAAAAGCTCTTTTCTTACCATGGATGGAGGTTTCCTCTAAAGATTGTTTGTGGTTCTTTTGTTCTGTAATCCCAGCGGACAGAGACCTTTACATTTTCGCAGCTCACGCGTACATTTGTTGGAGGTAAAACTGCAAGTAAGAAAAAGAGGAAGGAGCCATTTATTTCAACCTGGATATCCTGTTCGGAGCATTTCCCACAAGAAGTCAGATTTTATTTTTCTTTGGAAAATTTTCAGAAATTGGAAGAAATGAAGGAAATATTCAGCTTACCACCATTAGTTCAAATGGAGTGGACACAATAATAGAAATACCTGACTGCATCAGTGGCCTCAGACTCACTGATTACATTGTAGGGTTGCTTGGTTACACCCTCAGAGCTGAGGGGACCTAAAAAAAAGATGAACCTGCCACCTAGAAGGTTTTTTTGTTTTGTTTGGGAAATTCTTCTGGGAAATTTGTGCTGACCAACTGAAGTTTCATCATATCCCCACCTCTGCTTGCTGCGTGTTGTTAGTGAGGTGGATGTAGTTGGTTTTTTTTGTTAGTTTATACCAAAGAAAACATTTGTTAAAATTTCAACTTTCATCTGTGCTGTTAGAGCTGGATAAACACATTTATCATTGGAGCCAATCAGATCTGTACAGACACGAACAGTCTATGCAGTTACCGCGCCGCTGTTCCTGTGTCGGATTTCACAAGAGAGGGAGTGTTAACGCATACTTTCTCTCAAATGGCAAGGTAAACGTACAATGGCAGGTATAACTGTCGTTTTTCTGGTTTCTCTCCAGCATTTCACGTTGTTACTCAGTATCTGTCTCACCTGTTTTGAATCTTAAAGGGCGTGAACATCAACATTTAAGCAAAACACGGATCCAAAGGTAATTGTCAAAAACCTTTGCACTGATAGTGTGGGCGGAAAAGGTACATTCAAAGCCTTTACTGATCCATGCAAAATGAAAACCAAAGACAAGATACCTTTGAAGTAGAAATAGTCAAAGTTAATTACACCAGGAACATGATGCTGTCCATAACCAACAACCAAACAATGACACTGTGTGGAAGAAAGAAAGTAGGCGCAACTGAAATTATTTTTTCATGCTCTGATCGCTACAAGACGAGGGCTTTCTAATTATATTCAAGAAAAGACCATCATCTCTATGCATTTTTATACAAATTTCACACCAGAATAATTTAGATAAACAGCACTACAATCCAGAGGAAAATATACACTGCAGAAAGTGTTTAGCGACTGGGGAACTACATCCAGTATCAAACATTTCCACATCAGGATCCAACCAAAATGTACAAACTGCTGCATCTTTAGACGACCAGCTTATTGTTTTTACTGCTGGCATTAACAACTTATCAATCTTTGACCAACTTTGAACCAGCCATACTTTTTTTGAAATCATATAATCTTTGTTGAAAAATATCACGAGTGTGTGCTTCACAGGAAAACAGCTCAGATTCAAGTTCCTTTACCCAAAGGTAGATTTCGTCTGCAGTAGATGAGTCATCCATCTTCAAATGCTCGTTTTCAAAACAGCCACAGACAACATCAAAGGTGTCAGGTGCCGTAAAAACAACAATAATAAAAACACGGCTGCACAGTTTGCTTCAAAGTTAAGTGTGCAGTTGACTTTCAATGAACTTGACCTGTTGTGTATATTTTCTAAATTTAACGACATCTTTTGTCTTGAATATGTTTACCTGAACATACAACTCATCACACCATTCACAAAGTCATCAAGGACTGGGCTGCAGCTGATCTCTTTGTCCTGGAGTCAACTAACGACAGAGTCATCTGCATACTTTAAAATGATCCTGTTGCCATAGCTGCTCTGACTCATAGCTGTGTACAGGATAAATAATGGCAATAGCACAGATCCCTGTGGGGAACCAGTTGAAGAGTAAACTAGAGTAAATTCTGTTTATCCGGACTCTGATTCCTGTTAGTTAAAAAGTCAAGAATTCAGCCCTTGAGATTGTTATTCTAAATGTCTAAATGTTCTAAGAGACTTCTGAGGTGAAACTGTGTAGAAGGCTGAAGAACAATCCAAAAGTAATAGAGCTTTACTATTTCCCTCCAAGGATTGAACTGTTAGTTAGATCATAGTTACTGTGGTGTCTTCTACTCATCAAAACACTCACTGAAGAGCAACAGGGCTTCCATTTTTCTTTTTTGTACACCAATTTTTATGTTCTTGTTGGGGGTTGTCTTGTTTCTTATTAAAAGTAGTAGAACTCTGCCGCGCTATTATGGGAAATTACTGTAGGTCTAGGAATATGAGTTGTTACAGCCAAAGTTAAATGAATGAATCATTCCAAAAGGGCAAGAATTAACCTGCCACTTCCGATCCCATTAGATGTTACGTCATAATGCTGCACAGAGTTCATGTGTTTGACGGATGGTGGAAACATGAAACGGTCTCATGTTTAAGAAAGTTGAACCACTGCAGAAATGATCACATGAGTTTTAAAGATTTTGTCTGCTGTCAATATGAAACTGTTTCCATTGAATGCATTAACATTATGAGGTCTAATGCTTGATTCATACTGCTGCCCTAAAGTGTAGCTGTAAACCTTACATCTAAACCTTTTAAAAGCCAAAAAAACAACACAAACAAACATATATTCTGATACTAAAGATTCAAAGGGTTAGGGGTATTTTTTGCTGTCATCATTAATGATGACTTGGCCCAACACAAGGTTAAATCAAAGAATTTGCCACATTAGTGTTTGCTATTTCAGGTGATATTTGAGACCTCTCTGAAAAAGAAACACAATAAAGTAATGTTGATGTGAACACATTGAAAGTTAATGATTGCAGTTCATGGCCAAACAATCTCATCTCAAATGTGTAGGATGTGGTGGAGGTCAGATCTTTGTGTAGGCCTGTCAACTTTCAGAGAAAACATCTTTCTTTATGGACCTGGGTTGGTCATATAATAATAATTATAATGTTTGCAATTCCAATGAGCACCACCAAACCAACCACATACAAAAATACACGTATTTGATTCGATGAATTAAACTTGGAGGACAAGGACACCAAAGGAGTGTCATCAACTGACTTGTTCAGTTCTGTGGAATACACACTGTAAGCTGGTACCGTCCTTTATCAGTCAAGACAGAGCAGGTTTATCAAGACCTCACCCTCTTTCACAGTACACTTTGCAAACACTCACAATGCCCACAGTTGACCTTTGTTTTATAAGGGAAGTTTAGTGTTGCAGTTGTTCATGTGAACTCTATACTCCACAGCATGAAATGATCTGGAAAATTAGCTGATATGTGGTTCAGCAGTGAAGAATGTCAGTGTGCCACAGCAGGACCGGTTAGCTGTGTTCCTATAAATAGAATGACAAAGCATCTAACAGGGAAATGAGAACTTAGGCAAAAGATTTTCCACTAAATGAAACTGTTCTTAAAGGTTTCTGTGAAAAGATTTTAAGCTAGCAGGGACAGAGCTACCTGATTACCAATTAAACTGATTGTAAAATGGCCACAATTAAATGAACGTCACCTCAGACACAGCCCTCAGCAGCAGCCTGGACCTTGAACACATTTATAACTTTTATATTTTCATAGTATCACAAAGTCTAAAAAACACATAACAGTCCTACACACACCCACACCCACACCCATCTTTACCTTAAATCATTAACAAATAGCTATCAACTTAGCTTCTGCTATCAAAATTAGCAGGTCTGGAGATGAGTTCCCAGAAACAGTGATATGAAATAATAATAATGACATCTCACGGACACTATATTGCCTATAGATAATGGCTGGAGATGTCTCCCAGAGAAAGGGTGTGTGGCAACAACAACAACAACAAAAAAGACCTCCAGTTTGAACAGCACTACTTGCTCCAGCAAACTCATCCTAACAGCAGATGTTTGAAGGAAATGGAAGTCTTTAAGAACTTAAAATGTCACCACGAGATCTACAGGTAGCTCTGTAACTGTTAGAGTAATAGTACACGCAGAAAAAAAGGGCACGAATCGAACCTTCAATAGCAAAATGTGCTATTCAAAAAGAATTGAGGAAAACTACAGCTTTCCAGTAATCATACAGGAAAAGACCAGGCCTATTGAAACAATGTGCTATGGACAGACCAGTCAAAGGTAGGGCTGTAAATGTTCTGTTTTAGGAACAGGACAGCTGGCAGTCATTCCTTTAACCATGAATACATCATGTCAGAGAGTTTTTATAAGGATAATGAGAGATCGTCTGTCAAAAAGATGACGTTTAACCAGATGTGGTGCTTTCAAGAACAGCACAAAATTCCCATTTTAATTTCCCAACAAAAAAATAAAAAACAAAAACATTCAGGGTTATGGGATGGCCTGGTCAACACGATTTAAGTCCCACTGAAACATTGTCGGGGAAATTTGGAAAGGACAACACATGTAAGAAAACCCTCAAACATCTTAGAAATGAACAAGGAGGAGAGGTTCAAAACTCCAGCAGGTGACGTTAAAGACCAGTGTAACATTTTGTTCAATTAAACTGAATTCATTTAATGAAAGATTTTCCTTTGGATTTGTGGACAAATATCTCACCTCTACCTAGTTCAAAGAGGATAAAGTGTTTAATCATCCAAACGTATTAGAAATATGACAGCACACTGCACAAACACATTTCACCTCTGCTTTTTGCATGCCAATTTCATTCACCTTTCCACGCGTCTTTTGGGCGTTGTAATAAAATTTAAGTTATAGTCTTTATATATTTGTAGCAGTTTGATTGTTACTTTTATCACTATATTTTTGTCACGTGCAACAGTGTCCACTTTTTTCCTGTTTGTTCTCCTTTTGTTCTCAGCTGGTTAGACACATGCGAGAAACTTTAAATTGCATGGTGACATAAATAAAACTTTATTAAGTGAGCGTATGATTGATGATTGCCCTTAAAACAGTGCAAAAAGATCAACTATGTATGTACTCTTCGGTGTATTAACTTTCCAATTTTAATGAATCCAAGGTTTGAAGAAAAAAAAAATTCTAAGATAAGTACTTAAAAGGGTCTACATACCAATCACAGCAGAAATCCCGCTGATCAGAAGGAGCAAAACAGTGAACTCATCGCCCAGAGACATTGTTTCGACCTCGAGGCTGTGATAGCGACTATTTAAATTAAACTTCCTCTTCAGAGCCCAGGAGGCAAATAAAACGAATAAAACGTCAAGTTGCCCTCATTAAAAAAGCACACTTGTCACAACAACATGTGTAATTTCTCATCAGCGATTTTTTTAAAAGTTCTTTTATATTTTACCACAAATCTGCCGATATCAACTGACTCGCATCACTAACAACTCCCACTCCGGCATGTGTCTAAGCGCATACAACCTACCAAATTAACCTGGAAAACACCTAGGCGACGTCAACGGAAGACGGACTTGTATTTTCAAAATAAAAGCTTTAAACAGCTCACAATGTTTCTCGGTCACTTTGGTGCAATTCTCACATCTGGAACGTCATTCTCGCTGCTCTTGATGCGCTTCTCAAAACAGTTTTCATAACACAGGTATTTGTCACAACAAAGACTCACCCTTTTCACATATCCCTTTCACATCAGCTCTCCGATCATGAATAAAAACATTTCAACACCAACAACGTTTTAAGACTTGGACACTAATTTTTATTTTTATTTTTCAAAAATAGAATGTCTGCCTATTGTGGAGAAAAAGGGTAAAGAAAAAAGTTCAGGAAAAAAAAATTAAATGTAAAGGATTTATTTGAAACAGAGAATTCCTAAAAATCGAGAAAGCAAATGTGATAGTGGGGAAACTATATGCATCCGAAAACAGACAAAAAGTCTATAGAAGTATATGCAGCTCGTTGATGCAAAATATCGAATCGGCCAATTATAAGTCAGCCCCTCAAAGCAGACTGAACAAGGCACGGATGTTATGTGCATAAAAAACAACGAGGAAAGGTTAATTTAGGTTGGTAAAATGCGTTTCTGATTTGAGAATTGCACCATAATGATTGAAAAAAAAAACAAAAAAACTTCAAAATGTGCCAGTAAGGAATGGATATTAGAGAAAAGATCAACGGCTAATAAAGAAAAAAAAAATAAACATAACAATACCCTCATTAAAACACGACTATATGTGTGTGTGTGTGTGTACAAATTGAATAAACATTATGCACATTATGCATTAAGCATAGGTAATATACATTAATTGCTTTAGAGGTTAAAAAAAGATTGGTGAGCGGTCCAAGTGGACTGTTCCTCCATTTTTAACTTACAAGGAAGTTTACAGTTTTTCTTGATTCATATATGTACATACATTCATTCATGTATCATACTTATAGCACCTGCTCCAGCCACAAAGCCACCAGCATTGTGGAGGACCCCACACACCTCTCATACACACTCTTCACCCTCCTGCCTTCTGGAAAGAGGTACCAGAGTGTTCAGGTCCTCACTGCCACACTGCAAAACAGTTTCTTCCCCCAAGCCATCAGACTCCTGAACACTCAGTGACTGGACTGACACACACACACGCATACCTTCATACACGTCACTACCAAGCACTTATCTGCAGTATCTCTCTCTGTCTCTCCTCTTCTGTCTAGTGTTGCACTGCCTTGTCTTGGGTTTTTTTTTTGCAATTTTTGCACATTACTTTACGTAGTCCTGTGTTTTCGTATGTTATATGTCATATGTAGCACCAGGGTCTCGGAGGAACGTTGTCTCATTTCACTCTGTACTGTACCACTGTACATTGTTGAAATGACAATTAAAGCAACTTGACTTGACTTGACTCGGCATGCACTCATTTACCACTTTAGAAGGTACACCTTGCTAGTACAAAGTTAAATCCCCTTTTGCCTTCAGAGCTGCTTACAGTTTTTCTTAAATGCTTTGGTGCAATGCTCACAGCAGAAAAATTCTTCTGACTAGTCTTAATCGTGGTTCTTCAATCAGTTAATCAGTTACACATTTTTTCCCCCACATTAGCCTTTCTTATAGTTTTTATATATACTGTTGTTTGTTCCCCGTATGCTTCACTACGAAAGATATTTATTACTGCGCTGATGCACTTCTCACTTGAATCTGACAACTCATTGAAACAGTTTGAACGTTTGTCAGTCACAATTCTAGATCGTTCACTTTCTCAAGTATTGTGAAGCATTGCATTTGTGTTTTCAATCAAAGTACTTCAAACTTTTTTCAGATGTATGAAAGAGCAAATACAGCAACAGACTGTCAGTGGTATCAATGAAACTGATAAAAACTGCCTTAATTCTTTGTGGCATTTCTCAGAGATTTTGCTCCATATTGACATGATAGCATCACACAGTTGCTGCAGATTTGTCAGCTGCTCATCCACATTTCTTCTTTGACCACATGCCAGAGTTGCTCTACTACAGACCGACTGAGGTCTGGGGACTGTTGAGGCATTAAAGCACAGCGTTCTCCAATCTTCTGTTGGCCAGTCTGTAATGTAGCCTTCATTACCTGTTCTTAGCTGACAGGACAGGATCCCAATGTGGTCTTCTGCTGCTGTAGCCCAGCTGCTTCAAACCTTTTTAACATATGTCAGAACATGAATAGTCAGTCAGTAACTTAAACTCTGTGATGAATCAATAAAAACCTTTCACCGCCCTTTAAAGAATGAGTCCTTAAAATGTTTTTTCCTCTCAAAACCTCACTGACAAAAATGGAGGCTTAATACAGAGTAAAAATTGTTCAGACACGAAAATGAAATATGAAGAATTTTTTGCAGCTTTACAAAACTGATGAAATGGAGAAAATCAAAATCATCCTCGTGAAACCATATGCATCAGAAAACAAAAAAGAAAATATATACAATCTGAGAACATAGCACCATTTACTGTACAGTCAAGCAAAGTCACGCTACACACACATTCAGCAACCACTTTATTAGGTACGCCTGTTCCACTGCTCGTCACAATAATCCAAATATCTAATCAGCCTTTCAAATCAGCAGCAACTCAAAGCATTTAGGCATGTAGACATGGTCAAGTCAGCCTGCTGCATTTCATACTGAGCATCAGAATAAGGAAGAAAGATGATTGAATGTGGCATCGTTAATCTCAGACAGCCTGATTTTCCTGCACAACCATTTACATGGAATGGTCTGAAATGAGAAAAATCCAGTTATCCAGTTCCAAGTTATCTTTACCCAGCAGTTCTCTGGGTAAATATAAAGTCTCGATCAAAAGTTTAAGACCACCAAAATCTTATTTTGCATGGTTGAGTCTTAGCAGGGTTCCAAGTAGAGCTTCAACATGCAAGAAGAAGAAATGTGAGTAAGACAACACATTTTTTTGAGCATGCAATTTATTGAAAACAATGCGTAAACTGAAACAGGCTGTTTTACAGCTAATCAAAAGTTTAAGACCACATGTCTTTAAAAGGACTAATCTGTGCAAAAATGTGGATTCATTGTCATTTTCTGTCAGGTAGTCACACTGTCATGATGTTCTGATGGCAAAGGCAAAAAAACTTCTCCTTCTTGAACGTAGTCGGGTTGTTGAACTCCATAAGCAGGGTCTCTCACAGCGCGCCATTGCTGCTGAGCTGGGACACAGTAAGACAGTTATTAGGAATTTCTTAAATGATGCTGAGGGTTATGGAACAAAAAAGTCAAGTGGAAGAACCAAAAAAAATTTCACCGGCACTGAGCCGGAGGATCCAATTGGCTGTCCATCAAGACACTGGATGATCCTCGACCCAAATTAAGGCCGTTACTGGTGCCGACTGCAGCCCCATAACCATCAGACGGCATCTGAGACTGAAAGGCTTCAAAAACAAAAAAACGTCTTCAAAGGCCTCGTCTCCTTGAATGCTACAGAACTGACCGTTTGGACTTTGCAAACGTGGGACATTGAATGGTGGAAGAAAGTTTTATTCTCTAATGAAAAATAAATTAAATCTTAACGGTCCTGAGGGTTTCCAATGTTACTGACATGTTTTCTACAGTGAAGAGGGTGCCATAATGGTCTGGGGTGCTTTTTCCTTCAGTGGAACAATGGAGCTTCAGGAGGAGCAGGGGTGTTAAACTGCCGTCCAGATGTTGCAGAGAGCATCCCTCACAATTGAGGGCCCTCGTCTGTGTGGTAACAACTGGGTTTTTCAACAGGACAATGCTGCAGTACACAATCCCCACAGGACAAGGGACTTAGTCCAGTAGAATAACATCACTCTTTTGGACCATCCTGCATGTTCCCCTGATCTAAATCCAACTGAAAACAAAAGTGGACAACAGTTCCAGACACCCACATAGCAAAATTGGTATGGCCCGGATCTGACCCACACAATGTGCTTACACATGGCCCACATACCGCAAAGAATGATGGCCATTTGGTGGCCCAGATCTGGTTTGCCAGAGGTGGCCCACACATGGGCCATCACAAGGCCAGTTGCAGACACACTGGTGGTCCTGTGCTGGCCCAGAACAGCTTCAGCTCTGGCCCCAGATGTCAGGATAATGTGTACCTTAATCAAGCCATGTAATAACAACATGTGCCGGAACATAATAGTGCAAAAGTAACATGACAAAACTCTGTTCAGACAGTGAATGGACTGATTCTTATATAGCGCTTTCTACTCTCCCAGATTACTCAAAGTGCTCTTTACAACATGCACCCAATCACACACTTTCTTCTAAGCTGAGTGCTTCCTAACTACATTCATACACATTCACACTCTTGACATGCAGACTAGAGAAGCCAGGGATCAAACCAC
>VUQG01015027.1:43552-66123 GCA_015106755.1 Etia nguti
GAGGCTGAGGAGTCGGGGCATCAGCTGAGCTGGGGACAGGAGCGTTAGCAAGCTAGCCTTCGTGACAGAAACGTTCATAACGGAGCAGCGACTTTTCGCTGGTTCGCTTCATCATGGCCACAAATGGTAACAGTTTAACGCCTGCGATGGGAGAGATCATTCAGTTAAACGTCGGTGGGACGAGGTAAGCTTCGTTAGCGGGACACCTCGACAGATGATGGTTGTTATTTGTGAAATTTGAGCTTCTGTGGATAATGATGTCTGTTTACATGAACAAACAGCCACGGATGTAGCTCGAGTAGACACACCACACAAGCTTGTTTACTTGATCGTTACTCCTACTTTCTTACACACGAGGGAAAATGTACACACTGAATATACACAATATATCAGTTTCACAATAAAGGCAGTTTTTTTTTCTTCTTTTAGCCACACCAGTCATTGTTGTGACCACTAATTATGCCTCTTGGTCGACAGATTGCCCAGTCACGATTTTAATGATGCAACTTTCTGTTTTACACAATAATGTGTTTTGTTATAATTGTGCCATTACGCCTTCATACTGCAGGTTCAGCACCTCCAGACAGACTCTGATGTGGATCCCAGACTCTTTCTTTTCAAGGTTTGTTAAATGCTGCCAGACTCTTGAAAAGCACATGGGATATATTTGGTTAATGCACGGTGCTGATTGTGTTACTGCTCTTCCCTTACTGCTGCTACCAAGTGAGAAGCTTCGCTTTAGTTGTAAATTGTGTGACTTCTCTGTATTGTCTACAGCTGCTGTGTAGAAAATGATCTAAATGCATATAGCAGTCAGACTCAGTAAATCAGTGAGCATATTACTATGCACTCATTCATATTACATAATTAATGTTAAGTATGGATGTTACATTATGTCATTTCTCCCCTACTTCATCCTGCTACTATCCCGGTGATGGCAAATATCAGGGGATTACAATTACTGTTCACTATTACTGGAAAAAGGTTCATAATAAAGTAGTCCTCTGTGCAAAAGTGTTCAATGTAAATGTTATAATAAAGGTTTTGGAATGTGTGGCTTTTTTAAATCAGATTTTAGCCTTAGAGGGAATCCTAAAATGCGAAACAGCTGATTGGGGCTGGGTAGATACCAGAGTCGTAACAAACTTAAATACTGGACTGAGCTCACAGTTTGATGACAGCTGACCAAGTAGTGTAAATGCCTGCCAAGGCACCTGTCTGTCAGTCTCTCTGCTCTGCTGCCAGCTGTCTGAAGTTTGTTTTTCATGCAGACTCTTTCAGGCCAATAGTGATAGTGTATAGCGGCACACACTGATATGGTAATAATTTGTATTGCAGTGCCAACAGGCTAGCCAAGTATTTGTTATTGTAAAATAATTGCTTGTGGTGGTGACACTGGTGGTAAGTGGAAATGGAGATGTGCTTTAGCTAACTGGAGAACTCTGTGTGTGTCTCTTTTCCAGTTTACTGAGTGGAAGGATCTCCACTCTTCGGGATGAAACTGGAGCTGTGAGTAGCAGTTGCTTCCAAACTGGGGCAGCATCTGCAGGCACCATCCAACATCAGGGAAATAAAAAGGACATGACATTTAGTCTGTTACACATTACTGTTCGGAAGTATGATACATGATGCTGAGATGAGCAGATGAGCTGACATCCACTTGTCTGCTGTTGGATGATGTGCTGTTTTTGCAAGGCCGCTTCTGACTTTATAACTTTAGATTTTAAATTTGTTGTGGATTCTGAAAAAATGTTAGAAAATAAACAGAAATGTTCACTGTAACTCTCCAGAGCCATGACATTTACAGATTGTCACATTGACGACTTTTCATTAACTCTCCAATCAAGCGACTTAATAGTTAGTCAGCTTTTGTGTCCACTGCGACATACTAAATGTACACTGCTGGATTTTCAGCCCTCACCAACTGATTTTCTCTCTTTCAGATATTTATTGACAGAGACCCGACAGCTTTTGCACCAATACTGAATTTCCTCCGAACCAAAGAACTGGACCTGCGGTGAGCAGTCTTAATGATATTCAGAAAATATCTGTCCATGTTTTGGTGTGATTCTGTCGGTTTGTTACTCGTAACTTACAGAACAAATATGCTGTTTGTTTCCCTCTGCAGGGGTGTCAACATCAGCGTCCTGAGACATGAAGCAGAGTTTTATGGGATTACTCCTCTGGGTATGTTGTGGAACAAAGTTTTAACAGGAAACAGAGTCAGCCAAGCATGAGTACAAACATTGTGGAAAGCTTATAATAAACCTGTTTTGCAGCCAATACATTTTGCCAGCGTTCGCTCCCTGTCTCCAATATCAGCAGGTATTGCATAATAGTTGAGTAGGTTGTTTTTTTTGGAACGACTATAGTACAAAGGGCTGCTGTCGTTAATGTAAAATGTTGCTCTTTAGTTTGAATGTTTTTTTGAGGCTCTGACAGTTTAACCAAGCTCGCAGCTGTAATAGTGTTAGTTCCACGTACTCTAATGTTGTTTTACATCCTGTTTCAGTGTTTGTAACTTCCCTGCATTGTCTATGTACTCGAATGGGAAGCTTACCTCAGTGAAAGCTGATCACCTTCTTAAACTCATTATATACAGAACAAAGTACTAATTTGAATCAAAATGGACATGAACTTTGGCAAAACAAACTAAAGAACAAGGTCCTGAGGAAACTTTCCATCAGTAAAAAAAAAAAGAAGAAAATCAGCATCAGTAACTATATTAAGTAACTCATATTAATGTTTTTATGATAATGACCTAATACTAATTTGCATGTTGTTGTTTTTTGCTTTGTTTTTTTTTGTCTGCACCTCTGTCTTTGTGTGTGTGCATACGTGTGCAGTGCGTCGCCTGCTGTTGTGTGAGGAACTGGACCGCTCATCATGTGGTAGTGTTCTCTTCCATGGTTACCTGCCACCCCCAGGTAAAGACGTGAAACCGAGCGACACTGAAACTGAACTGAAAGATCATCCTTCTGAGGTTTTATATATATATATATATATATAAAAAGTTCCAGGATGGAAATATCCGCTTTTAAGTTCTAGAACAGCACAAAAGTGAAAGTCAGCAGGAATTTTTATTTATAAATTTCTGTTAATCTTGACAGCAATCCCTGCCCGAAAACCAAGCCCCGCATCAGCAGCCATTGGCTCTGCTTCCGATGAACGGCCAGGGCCTAGTGGAGCAGAGGGCTTCACCCGCGTTGGCCCCCTTTCTCACCCATCCTTCTCTGCCTTGCCTGGAACAGATGATAGCCACAAACTGGGCAAGTAGCCTGCGACATGTCTCTGAATACAGAAGATAAATAATAATCATAATCTGAAGATTTTGCATGTGCTTACATCTATTGTAGCGAACTGTGAAAACTCAGTTGTGGAATATACTGTAGGTGTAATCTCAGAATAAAAAACAAGCAGGAAATGTAGTAATTGACTTGTCAGTAGAAATAGGGGTCTGCCTTCTGCCTGCCCCAACAACTAAGCATCTACTGCATGTGAAGGAACAAGGACAGTTATGATACAGTCGTATGTGTGCCACATCAGTATCTATATGCCAGTAAGAGAGTTCAGTTCCTGTACAGTGTGTTTGTGTGTGTGTGCATCAGTGCTGCAGCTAATATGACCTGACATCCTTTTAGCGCATTAGTAGCACTCACTGAAGTAGCCTAGTTTCAAATTGGTCTGCTCCTTGCTAATGATGGTATCATGTGATATACATATTAGAGGTAATAAACAGAGAGTAGAGTATCTGGCTGCTTTTAGACATCTGAATCACCTTTTAGGTAATTTAGAAACCGATAAATGACTAATAAGGCAGAAAAAAGGCTTGCTAAGCATGCTGTGAAAGACCCGAGGTTAATGGTGTTTTTTGTTTGTGTGTGCAGGTCCCATGGTTGATCCTAGGAAGGTGCTGATTATAGCGGGACACCACAACTGGATTGTAGCAGCCTATGCACACTTTGTAATCTGCTACAGGTAATATTACAACATTTCTCATACAGCTCTGGCTCAAAAGTGGGACACATTAAATAAGTTATAATGCACACATGCATTCATTGTCTTTTATGTCTCATGTTTCTGACTGAGTACCAGCATTCAAGCTGTCATCTTTGGTTTTATTCAAGTTAAATTGATTCAAATATTAATTATAGCTGAAGCAAACAGTCCACACTGAGAGTAAAATATTTTTTCTTTTTGCGAATATCAATTTTTTTAAAACATGGAGAACCTGGTAAAAATGTTATTAGGTGTAATAAGAGTGGGTATGTTCTCTGACATTTATGAAAGCTCATATATCAGACTTCTTTAATCTTAACCAAATCCAACTGTTCCAGTGCAGAGGTGCATGTTTATCACTCTCGATTTAAAAACTTAACGAGAAACACATAAAAATAATCAGAGTGTAAAAAGTGTTTCTGTGTTCTTCTCGCTGCAGGATAAAGGAATCCTCTGGATGGCAGCAGGTGTTTTCCTCTCCCTACCTTGACTGGACCATTGAACGTATTGCACTCAATGCAAAGGTGGTGGGTGGCCCACACGGAGACAAAGACAAGATGGTGGCCGCCGCCTCTGAAAGCAGCATCATCCTCTGGAGTATCCAAGATGGAGGCAGCGGTAATGAGATAGGTAGGCTAACAACATTTAATACACAAACCCCCACCCTTTTAAAGCTTTAGGCTAGATTTTTTTATAGGTATACACCCGTAACCTCCTCCAGCTCCGACTCCACCTTTAGTCTACATTCACCTTTTCCAGCTACAAGTTTGTTAAAGTTTGCTTTGTTCTCTCCACGCGCTGCCCCAGGGATTTTCAGTCTCGGTGTACCTGTTGACAATCTCTTCTTTATTGGGAACCAGCTGGTGGCTACCAGTCATACAGGAAAGGTTGGAGTGTGGAACGCTGTCACACAACACTGGCAGGTAGGAGAGCGTATGTGAGTAAAACACAGAGAAGGCAGAGTGCTTGTGATTTTCCTTGTTTGTGTTTATTATAAATGATATACTGAATATTTGAACTCCACGTCTATCACATGTGCATTTGTTTGCCTCTCACTTGCTTCCTAGTGAGAGGCACCAATACTGAACTGATTTTGAGTTCCCTTTTTTTTTTTTTCTTGTTAGGTTCAAGATGTGGTTCCCATCACCAGCTGTGACACTGCAGGGTCCTTCCTGCTACTGGGCTGTAACAATGGCTCTATCTACTACATAGGTACACACACAGGTTTACGTTTCTTCTGTCTGTCACACAGTTTATGGATTTTTTTTTTTATTCCAGCGAACGCCCCTGCTGCAAAACAATGATACATTTAATTTTTTTTGTGATAATTAATGGAGGGTAACCACAACCAGGTTTAACATGACTATACACATAACTTAAAATAAAGTGCATGAGTAAAGTGATCACTCTTACGTCTTGTCAGATGCCACAGACAGAGGTGTTCCTCTCTGTTTGAGCCAAGCAGTACTGCCCTTGCTTTTTTTCTTGGTAACTTTGATGCATGATGGTCACTGTTGTGACTATCAAAAATTTCAGGCACCGAAGCAGATTAAAAAAATTAACGTCTAAAAATGAATACCCGTAAGACTAGAAAAAGCAAAAAACCTACAAATAGTAAAATATTCTGAACAGTTCTAATAAACACAGATTTCTTTTTGCTTAATGCATTCATCATTCTCTATGAAATGCTTATATAACAACCATGGCCTTTTTTTCCCCATCTAAAAGACTGAAATTTATTAAGAGGATTCATTCCAGGATCTGAGTATATAAACCCCAACAAAGACACACTAACATGTAACCTTCTTCTTCTTCTTTTCAGACATGCAAAAATTTCCTCTGAGGATGAAAGACAACGATCTTTTGGTGACCGAGCTTTATCACGACCCATCCAATGACGCCATCACTGCACTGTCTGTCTACCTCACACCTAAAACCAGTGAGTGGGCAAGTTTTTCTTCTCACAGATTTGAATGTAAGAAAAATGATCGTTACTTACGTTTACATATTTATATTGTGCTTTTTGTTTTTCCCCTCAGGTGTGAGTGGGAACTGGATCGAGATAGCCTATGGGACTAGTAGTGGAGCAGTGAGAGTGATCGTGCAACACCCCGAGACAGTGGGATCAGGACCCCAGCTCTTTCAGACCTTCACTGTGCACAGGAGCCCAGTGACAAAGATCATGCTGTCTGAGAAACATTTGGTATCCGGTGAGGAAGGTGTTGCAGGCAGTGTCCCTGTCTATGTGTGGGCAATAGAGGATTTCATACCCTGATGCGATTTGTGCAGTTTCTCACATCTCGAGGCGCGTTCCTGTGGTTCACACCTTATGTGGTTGTGTATTTGTGTCTGTCAGTGTGTGCGGATAACAACCACGTTCGGACGTGGACAGTAACCCGTTTCAGAGGGATGATCTCCACACAGCCAGGCTCCACCCCTCTAGCTTCCTTCAAGATTCTGTCTCTGGAGGAGGCAGAGAGTCACGGGAGCTACGGCTCCGGGAATGATATAGGTGAGAGAGTTAAAAAGTGTGTTTGCACTGTAATACACATGAACTTCTTTAATCCCCCACTGTGGAAAGTTACTTCAACTGAACTGAAAATAAAAAATAAAATTAGAAAAAATTCTAATGAAAACTACAAAAATATAACAACTCCGACTCAAATACATATGAACATAAATTCAGGATAGGAGCAGAGATCGAGAGTTACCAGTCATCATCATCATCATTGTTATTAGCCTTAACTGAAAATGTATCCATACATTGGTGAAGCTCCTTGAAGTGACACTGAAATAAAATAAACTTTAATTATGATTAACCACCTCACGTAGTGGCTTTTGCAGTATCTTAACATTGCTGAGGTGGCTTTCTATTCTCAGGTCCTTTTGGAGAGAGAGATGATCAGCAGGTTTTTATCCAGAAGGTGATCCCCATCACCAACAAACTGTTTGTGAGGCTCTCATCAACTGGGAAAAGGTACAATGTCCTGCCTCTCTGCTCCCCTGACCTTTATCTGACTTTGTTTCCTATCATCTGACATACCGTATTTTTCGGACCATAAGGCGCGCCGGATTATAAGGCCCATTAAGCGAAACAAAACAGTCAGATAAGTCAAACTTTACTCAACTCATTCTTCTTGCTTCCTCCACTTCCGTACCATTGATTCATTAATGCTGAATTCTCTCACAGCTGCTCTATTCCCATGTTGTTGCAGTATATTAATGACTAACCTCGTATTGTGGATGGATTATCTCAGTTGTTCTCCTGACTGAAGTTTGGTCCGTTTACAGCATCCTGCCATGCGATTGCATTTGTCCTTAACCATCGGGAACCCTCCCATTTACTTTTATTGAGTGGAAAAAAGTTAGCGTTCATCCTCCAGCTTCACTGTGTTTATGTTATGCTAACATAGCTGTGTCGCTAGCGATCACTTCAGTAACCCTACAAACGTCACTGCTGGTTAGTTTTCTGTCTTCATTTATGTTGGAAGTGATAGCAGAACTGTACGTTTTAATCTTTTCAGAAATCTCTCTGTCAGAACATACTATATCATGTTTAGGTGGAAACTAGCGAGCTAACTTTGGGACCTGAAGCGAAGTTTTGACCCGGTGTTCACTCTGCGAGGCTCCTGACTACGGTAGCCGTAATGCTCCGACAATCTATCAAGCGGTGCGGCTTCGTAGCTTACCAAAGTCGTACTAAAACATTTTTTGACAGATTTGTGAGCGCCGTGTACCACATAAAATCAGCTCGAGGTCAGTAAGTACAACCAGAATTCATACATAAGGCGCAGTGGATTATAAGGTGGACTGTTGATTTTTGAGAAAATTAAAGGATTTTAAGTGCTCCTTATAGTGCGGAAAATACGGTACATGATACTTTCTCTCACTACATATTTTTCTTTTCTGTCATTAAGTGTCCCTGTAGGATCTTGGCACTTGTTTTTAAAATTTACTATATGACTGAGTTTTTGTCTTCGTGGTTATGTGACTTAATTTCATTGAACTTTTTTTTCATTGTGTCTCAGGATCTGCGAAGTACAGTCAGTGGATGGGACCACCATCACTTGCTTCATGGTACGGGAGTGTGAGGGCTCCAGTCGAATGGGGTCCCGACCTCGCCGCTATCTGTTCACAGGTCACGGCAATGGCAGCATCCAAATGTGGGACCTGACCACTGCGATGGACACCGCCAATAAAGGAGAAGAGAGGAAGAAAGAGGGTGAGCAAGGAGAGAGAAGAGAAAAGCCTGAAATGTGGAGGCAATCATTGTGTTATAATAACAGTTTCTTTTAATGAAACAGTAAGTTTGTAATATGAGGCTGCTCTTGTTTCTGTTAGATATAGGTGGGCCTACAGAGGAGGAGCTGCTACAGCTGTTGGACCAGTGTGACCTGAGCACCTCCCGCTGTGCAACACCTAACATTAGCCCCGCCCCCTCTCTGCTACACCACACACGCCTCCGAGAGTCCTGTTCGAGGTTAGAAAGACAGCACTCATTTATTGAGGTTACAAACCTATACATGCCATCTGATGTATCAGAAGTGTTTGAATGTGTTTGAATGACCATAAAAGACTTCTTCTTTTTCTCTCATCAACCTCAGTCTGCAGTTACAGGCACCGGAGCCCATTCCCGAGACCCAGGCTACATACGGAGCTGTGCGACCCTACAGAGAGAGCCCCCTGCTGGCCCGTGCTCGTCGAACTGAGTCCTTCCACAGCTACCGGTGAAATATCATTTGTCAGACTGATACATAGGGTTCAAGTAAGAGTATACTAAGGTGATAACAGAAATCTTTAGGATATCAAAACTTGAAACCCCTAAAAAAAACAAGCATTGAGACTAGTAAGCAAGATTGGGTGTTTTTCTTGTGCGATTGAACCACTTCCTAATTCAGTTTCTAATTACAGCAGGGACAGATGGAAACTTACGATAGCAGAAGCACTTGGCTTTAGAGTCTCTTGGCTTGGCATTTCAATAACGCAGTAATTTGATTGTGCTCTACTAATGTAAGTTCAGGAAATGCTGAGTTGTCCCTGTTTGCATTATGTTCCATTATCTATCTAGCTGTGACTGTCAATATTATCATGCTTTCATAGAGACTTCCAGAACTTCAGCCTGACTCGAGGTGTCCTGGACAGCACAGGGCAGACCCCTGATGCCCGCCGCTCTCTTTGTGACTTTGGGCCGGAAGACAGTGAGAGGAGAGCCTCAGTCTTGGAGCTGTGGGCTTCCCGCACCACAAGTGCAAGCTGTAACACAACAGCTGGAGCGGCTGGTGTATCTGCCACAAAAGCCGAATCCAGTCAGGAATCTGCACGGCAGCCTCCAGACAGCCCAATTCCAGGAGGTGACGTCAGGCGAAAGGTACATGCTCAGTCAGAGGAAGGAGAGAGTCCTGCATCGGGAGGAGACGCAGTGAAAGCCGATGGAGGTGTGAGGAAAAGGGGAGTACTGGAAGGAGGCTTTCTAGGGAGAAAGAGGGCTCCTCCAGTTCCGCACCTTGCCTCTGTCCCCTCTGGATCAGAAGGCGGTGGCAGCGACTCTTCTTCAAATGCCTCTCCTTCCCCGACCAAACTGTCCACCTCACCACGACACAGGAAGCTGGCACCTGAGCCATCCAGCCAGGACAGCAGCCTGTGAGGGCGCCTTTTCTGTTGCTCTCAATGGAAGTTAACTCGTAGAGGTACACCCTCTAGGTGATCATGATAACAGATTATAAGAGCAAAAGAGGAACACGAAGCAAAAAAGCAGTGACGGCCCCTTCCGCCTCCACAACAGCCTTGTTAAAGTATGGTTCAGGATGTTTGTTTCTCTTCAAATCCCACACAACAGGAGTGCTGCCATGTTGTAATGAGTGCAACATAAATATACAACATCCCAACGCTAACATCACTGTCAGGGCAGGAATGCGTTTCTTTTTTTTCTTAGATTACTTACACTCGTAAAAATCTGCCAGGTGCCAGTGATGCTCCTGCTGTCTCAGTTTGTGTTTATTTTAGGCTGTCTTAACAGATTGGTGATAATCTTGCTAGCACTTTAAGATTTAGGCATGAATCAGATCATTTGCTGGCTCAGTCCTGGAAAGAAAAATGTGTTTTTTCTTCCTTTCGTGATGTTGCTCACTCAACATCTTAAGGAACACACAGCCACTGCAAGAACAGGACAAAAGTCTGTTTGACAAGGTACGGTTAAAGGAGTGGTCGGTCACTTCTAAATGTGAAAACATGAACTAATTAAGATTATATAACATACCACAGCACTAACAGTAACTAACCATTTATTAAGATATTTCAAAGTGTTTCTATTAACCTATATCAGGTATGCATTACTTTGTTCAGAACCTGACCAAAGGTTCTGTAACTAACAGTTACTTCTATTATCATATGAGTCACTTTAAAAGTTTTAGTCTAATGTCATAAAATGTTACCTATCACAAACTATTTCACTTATAATGGTATAAAAAGGGAACAAATCAGTAAAACTAGACCCCATTTGGTGATTGATCACCTGATTGGCTGACTGATCTGTTCAGCACTTGAGCAGTGAAACTGATCAAACCAGAGGCCACGATTATATCAAGCATCTCCGACACTATGTGCAATTTGTCGTGCAATCGACTTTTACTTACCTTAAATGTGTTACCTTTGCTGGAGTTCTAGGCAGCTACTTGGATCCCAGAATACTTTCGGACACAGTAGTTATTGTTGTTAAAGCAACAACACTAAAAAGCCAATAGAGAGCAAGCAGTTCAAGCAGGCGATACAACTTTACAGAGTTTGCGATATGACAGCTCAGTACTATGCAACAGTGGAGTTATGCATGCACACCAGAAATCAATAACTCTGGTTCCCACATGCGGGCGAGTCAAACTGAAATCTACGTGGATGATGGCCTGCAAAAACATTGAACCCCCGTGTGGATGAGTGCCTGCTTCTTTTTACGTCAGCTGTCACAGTTTTACCCGTTAGTTCCAGTCAAATTACACTGTTAATCTCCTTTTATACTAATTGCAGTTCAACAGGCTCTTTGATCCTCAAACAAGACAAAAATTGAAACAGTTGTGTGAAGTGTTTGACTGCAGTGTTAAAAAAAGTGAGGTATTTTATTAGACGCTCTATATGTGGAATTCAAAGAAGATAACTGAATGCTCAAAGCTTAAAAAATTATATTTACACAAAATAGTAAAAGCAAATGTGTTTTTAGTATTTTGTGGTATAGACAGTCAAGTTTTTCTTGTTGTCTCAATAGAGAGAAAGAACACATTTTATTGTCAGTTTGTGGTTATAGTTCACAAGTAAGAGGAACCGTTTGTGTTCCTGCTTTATTATTATTATTATTATTATTATTATTTTCACAGTGGTGCCTGTGCAAGATCACTCTAATTATTTATTTTTTTATTTTCAGTGTTAGCATCACACTACACTCATGTTAAAACAAGGACCTACACTACATCACTTTACTCCCTTTGAAACAGGTATAAAATGTGTGTTGTGTTGAATGACTGTTGCAGTGCCTTATATAACTTGTTTGACGGTTATCAGCCCGTTAATGTGTTTTAATTGAAAAAGATTGTGACCAAATGCTTGTGAAAACAGAGCTCATTGTGGAGGCACATTACAGACCTGCCCACGTTGGTGTCGGCTAGAATTGTGTTATGATTTTACAGCGGGACAAAATAGATGTAAAGAGTGGCATTGAATATTAAGTAATTAGGGATGTACCAATGAGTGTACTGTGAAATTCTGGATACTGATGTTTATTATGTTTCAGTTGTTTGTTTGTTTTTAATTCCCCAATTTGTGCCAGGGAAACAAAGAGATCTTGAATATGAAAAAGTACATGAACTGCTTTAAAGTCTTTCAGCTCTTCATCACACTGTCTTTAGCCAGCACCGGCAACATATAAACATTACAACACTGAGAACAGTAAATGTCTGATATGGATGTTTTGGCTGATACGTGGGCACTTAACATTAGATTAGCAGATCTACATTGCACATAACCCTCACATACATTAAGATTGGAAAGTCGAAACTTCTTCCCGAGATAGCGGAGATGGGGTATTTTAAAAAATATATATTTATATATATGTTTTTTTTTTTTTTTTAAATGTAACTTGTACTTTTAGTTTTAAGCATACCATGTAGGGTTGGAAACAAAAAATATCTGTGAGTGACAACCTTAATTAGCATAGCCATGTCCTGACATATTAATCACACTTTTCCAAAAGCAGCAGTAATGTAACATGTTTCATTGGTAATCATTTCTGTATGAAAACAGAACTGACTGTGTGCTAACGGCTTGTACAAAGATGTAACATTTTGATACATTAACTGTGTGTGAAATGTGGACGTGTAATCAGAACAAAATCCTGATGCGGATGCATTGATTTGTCTAATGATGTGTTGATGTATACACTGTTCATACAAACATAGGGCCTATATTAATATAATCATGTTATTGGACCTAACATCATTTGCATTTGCACTATGAAGACTAATGTTACAGTAACCTGCTAATGTTTATTTTCTATAGAATCATACAGTTAAATGAGTATTTCTGCACATAGTTATTTGTTTATCTTCTGCAGTGTCTCTTTTATCTGTTGCTCCTTAACCTCCCCTGGCTATGTTTACATTATATGGCAGCCAGATGCTAATGAGCTCAAAGAAATACATATCTGTTTATTTAAACAGGCCTGTGCATTCTTGTTTTCTACATTGTGTATGCATTACGTAATATTATTTACAGCTGCATTGAGTAGTGATCAAATATTAAGTTGGAGTCACGTTGTTCATGCAATTGAAACTACAACTGTGTTCACTAAAACGTCTGATTATACTCGGCATGTTTTGCTTCTTTCTTAAAATTACAGATTTTTTTTTTCATTTTTATATGTTCACATTGTTATTCTTAAAAATTATTCAACTGTTATAATTTACATTTATATTTAGATATAAGCATACCTTTTTATTCCCATTTACTTCATTTATCAGTGCATAAGAATCATATTTCATCGGTCTTGGACCATTTCACTCGAGATTTCTGGGCAGATATCATCAAAGCGATATCAGGAATAATCTTATAACAAATGCTTTTTGGGTTTTTTTTTTTTAGGATTTGAGATTTCTAAATGTACAAAAATGATAAGAGCCTTGAAAGAAAATTGAGTTGTTGCCAGTGATTTTACGATAGTTTTACCACTTAAGATTTTGACAGCATTTTTCTTTTAATACTATACATCGTAAGTCAGTCACGTGTGGGTAAGGTTTGCATGGATAACTTACGGAGTGCGCAATTGTTGTTTTGTCTGAGTGTCACAAAGGTGTGTATGTGTGTCTCCCCAGCGCGTTCATTTCACTAACCTTCCCGTTCAGACAGTCTCCTCTCTGCGATGGCGTCTGTCGTCATTGTGATTTATGAGTTTAATAAAACCCTGAGTGTGTCTGTGTGTGTGTGTAGCTCAGGGCCATACTGTCCCTTACAATCACTCCACAAGCTCTCTTTTCACAGCCTCTCCCCCCTACTCTGTGGCTGACAATAGCTGTGAATGTGGCTGTGAATGTTTTAGAAGTGCCCTTGTCAGATTGGTGTCCTTGAGCGAGGGCATGCTTGTTACTGCCACTTTGTTAATTTCAAACTTGCCTTGATGTCCCCTCAAGGGACACAGGAGCAAAACTAAATTACTGCTGCATAGTTTTGATGGAGACACCGGCCCTGTGTGTATTTGTGCTGGTGTGTTTGACTCTGTGTGTGTGGTAACTAAGTCCCTGTACAGCTGGTGGCACAATTCTGTGTTATACTAACTCAGCAGAAAAGAGGATTCCTAAATCTACATTTCAGCTAGATCACCATGGAGCCTGTTTTAATAGAGTGACTTCCTTCATTATGTAACACCCAGTAGTATTTAACCATCGCTAATACTGTGTGTAAACAGCAACTGAGGCACATTTAAAGTGCTACATACATTTTAAGGATTATATATATATTAAATATATAATATACATATAATATTCTTCAGTGTTGTACTCATACATGCACCCATACATTTTAAACTTTTATATGCAAGCTATTTTGCCTTTTGAAACTGTATTTCTACATTATTTTATTAATATTTAAACATTATTAGCTTGAACAATAATCTGGTACATTTGTGGATCTTCTAAATGCTACAAGAGGTCTGACTCTTTAAAAATTTGGTTCATAATTTGCTTCAAAAATACTGCTTTTTTTTGTAAAAAAAGAAAAACCTTAAAGAAAATGTGAGACAAGAAGAATATTTTTTTGATAGTCAAATTTATAATTTTTCAGATAAAAACACAACCACAGATAAATGAATCATCTATAAATAAGACTTTTGTAAATACAACAATCATAAATAATACTGTCATCATGTAAAAAAAGAAGAAAAATAATTTTGTAATAATACAATAGGCTTCAATATTGTACACAAAACATCAAAACTCATCAATATTACACAGAACGCCAACACCTCTCATTAATAAATACTGTCTCTATATTCAATCTAATATAAGCAAAGTTTTCATTTCTGCTAAAAAACAAACAAACAACTAAACAATTACATTTCAGAGATTTTTTGCCACTTTTACTCTGATCTTCTTAATAGCAGGATGGAAATTACCAAAAGCCACAAATAACACAGAATCCAGACGAATGCACTTTGAAACCCAAACGTGTATCTTCACTTACAGCTAATAAAGACTTGATTACATTACTGCCACTTCCTCAAAACTGAAATTGCACTGAACAGCAAATCCACAACTGACCAAATCTCAGACTGAGCTTTCAAGTTCACATAATCGCAACAATCAGACGGCACATCTGTGATTCCCAGCCACATTTAACACATTTAAAAAAAAAAAAAAACAGTTGGCATTTTTTATAATACAACTACATCAAGCCCATTTTTCTCATTACAACTAACGCTCCTATACTGTGAAAGCTTACTAGGCATAATTACTGGTTGACAAAGAAGAAACTGAGATTAATTAACATTCATTCTATGGTGGTCTCAGGTGGTAAACCTGCACTTTGCAAAAACGACTAAACCGCTAACAGTTGGCAAACAGTGTATCATAATACAATCAGAACATTTGCTCAGAGTCCTTTAAGGGCTCTTCTGGACCATAATATAAGCACGGTCTGATACGACATACTGGATAACAACCACGAATGATACATTTAAGGAGCAGACTCGGAATAATGACAGATTTTATGTCACTGCTGACTGTGTCCACATGTGAACTGTATTCAAGTCATACACAAAGTGGGCTAAAATTATACTTATTATACTTATATTCTCTTTCCCACATTATGTTTGGTTATCTGTTTACAACTCTGAATCTGAAATTTGTCAAAATATTAATATATTACTTATATGCACTCACTGGCTGCTTCATTAGGTACACCTTACGAGTAATGAGTAGAACCCTCTTTTTCTTTTAGAACTACCTTTATTCTTTGTGGCATAGATTCAAAAAGGTGCTGGAATCATTCCTCAGAGATTTTGGTCCATAACGACATGATAACAAAACACACTGTTGTTGCGGATTTGTCCGCTGCACATCCATGATGTGACTCTTATTTTCTACCACATCCCAAAGGTGATGTACTGGACTGAGATCAGTGACTGTGGAGGCCAGTTGAGTACAGTGAACTCCCTCAGCTGTTCAAGAAACCAGTTTGAAATGATTTGAGCTTTGTGACTCGCTGAGTCAGCAACAATACTCAGGTGGGCTGTCATTTAAAATATGCGAAATTGGTACCAAGGGGCCCACAAAATATCCCAAGAAAATATGTGTCAAGAAAATTTCCCCCACATCATTAAACCAGCACCACCTCCTGCAGTCTGAACCACTGTTACAATGCAGGATGAATCTATGCTTTAATGTTGTTTACACTTAATTCTCACTCTACCATTGAAAAGTTGCAACAGAAATCCAGACTCATCAGATCAGGCAACACTTGCCAATCTTCCATTAACCAACTGTGATGAGTAGCCTCAGTTGCCTATTCTTAGCTGACAGGAGAGGCACCTGGTGTGATCATCTGCTAATGCAGTCAATCTGCTTTAAAGTTTAAAATGCTGTGCTTTCAGAGATGTTCTTCTACAAACACTGACTGTAATGAGAAGTTATCTGAGTATCTCTTGTCTTCCTATCAGCTCAAAACAGTCTGGCCATTCTCCACTGACCTCTACCATCAACAAGGGATTTTTGTTGATGGTAGATGGTTTTTCACTCTTTTTCAGACCATTCTCTGGAAACCCTAAAGATGATTGTGTGAACCACCAACAACTATGCCACATTCATTCTCACTTAAATCACCTCTCTTCCACATTCTGATGCTCAGTTTGAACTTCAGCAGCTCATCTCGCCTGTGTCTACATGTCTAAATGCATTGAGCTGTTGCCATATGATTGCCTGATTAAATATTTTGTGAGTTAATGAGAAGTTGAAAAGGTATACCTAATGAAGTGACAGAAAGTGTATGATGATGCTTTAAATAATACCTCATAACACGTGTGTTGTTTAACTTCTATTTTAAATTGAGTAGATCGTATTCAGCACCGCCTGTGCAAATAGCATGTAACAGCGTTTTACTAGTTTGTTTTACAACTAGGTCTGAATGGAAGCTGTGAAACCTGCAGGTCTTAAAGATGAGTGTCAGTGAACATGGTGTGCTCCTTTTTCACAGAACTTAAGGCCCTGATGGCATCCACTAGCTCATCTTCCTCCACATACTGAAAGAAATCACACAAGATCTCAAATTTAGGTCTGAATTAAAGTAGAAGGGAAAACAGTTAGAGAAACAATAAAGTAAGCATGAGAACAGCAATTTGAAAACATCTCTTTTTTTTTTTAGAAGAGATTTATTTATTCTATTTTTGCTTCGTGGAAATCAGCCGTCCATATTCCTGTTTTTCAGTACAATTTCACTGATTCTACATCCATCTAGGAATTGGAGCAAGTCAAACCCACAATCCCAAAGCAACTTTAGTAAAGTCTTATCATTTATTTTCTAGGCAATGATACTAATGAAAACTTTAAACACATAATATTGTAAATTCTTATGACTTTATAGTAAAAGAGGAGGAGGCTGGTGAATAATTAGCATAAAATGTTTGTATTGTCATCACTGCTCCCTTCTGTACTTGTAGTTAACAAATGAAATTCATAATAAACATGGCTCCATACTCACCAGTCCAGAATCGTGTCCCAGTGGGTTGTCCCAGCTTCCTTCCTCCATCATCATTGACTTCCTGTCAATTAGTTGACTTACACTGCGGTGCAAGGAATGCTGGGAGTAGGCCTGGCTGAGGTCTGCTTGGCTGGGAACCCGCAGGACAGAAATGGGGCTGAACTGTGAGTTGCTGCTGACTATCTTTGTGTCTGTCAGACCCTGAGGAGTAGAGCTTTAATCAGAGGCTGATTTAAAAGACCAGATCTGTGTTTCTGGGATTTTAAAGCCTTTTATACAAATCACATACTTAGAGAATACTTCTAGATCTAATATTCAATGGTATGGATTTCTTTTTGATTAGGAGCCACAGCAGCTCCTGTGGATAACAAAGGAAAAACATGGAGGGAAATCAAGTTAGCTGAATATGTTTATTGTGGGAGGAATAAGCACATGGGAGTTTGTTGGTATTGCACCATATAGCCAAAAACATTGTGCCAGACCTCTTCATCTTTGACTTAGGTTGCTTTCAGTCCCATTTTCAGAGGTGTATAAAATCAGGCGCCTAACCTTGCAGTCTGCCTTTATAAAGATTTTGAGACAATTTGTCAGTCTAGGAGTTTTCTCAATTCCAGCATCTTACTGTAACAGGATGCCACCATTGCAACAAGTCAGTTTGTGAAATTTCTTCCCTCTTAAACGTTAGAAGTTTTCAGTGGTATTATTGCAGTGGAAGTGTTTAAGAACTGTAGCAACTCAGTGATAGAATACGCAAAGTTCCCCACCCCCTCTGGCATTAACATAAGCAGAAAGAATTCTATGGCATAAGCTTCATTTTATTCATTACATGTATGAAAGTCAACATTGTACTGAGGACAGACCAAGAGACCTTCACACACCACAACAAGTCAACCACTGTCATGTGACAGTGTGTAGCATGCGCGTACACACACACACACACAAAGCATGCTTACACAAGCAAGGCGGACATACGCAGAGAGGCATCCCTTTAAAATCAAGCATCCCATACCTCAGTGTACACAGTGTAGCTTTTAAGTATAACGCTGCTGATCTCAACACAGTCTGCTACAGTGTCAAACTGCAGGGGGACAGTAAGATAAACATTTAAGGCTTTCAGAGCAAGAACAGAAAATAATCTTACTGTGGGAAGATCAGGGAGGAGCACAGAGCCGGAGTGATGCTTAGAGCACAGCTCAGGACAGGGTCTCTGAGAGAGAGATACATAGAGAGACAGAGAGAGGGAGGGAAACAGAGCGTATACGCAGAGAAGTACAGAAAGAAGTGGAAGCAGAGAAGACAAATAGCAAAAAATAAAGGAAGAAAGGTTGACAGAGAATGGAGAAAGAAAAAACACAGAAATTAAAGTATTATGATGGAAAACATTAAGGTGTAAAAAATAATTATAATGAATAACCAAAATAACAGAGCAGTGGATAAAAATGGTTATTCATCTTTATGAAACAGATGTTGTTTGGATCTACTGCTAAAGTCACAACCAATAAAATGTGAGTTGCATTTATGTAAAAACAAAAAAACAAAACTATTTTCAGAGTGGGCTGCACGGCAGTGGAGTGGTCAGCACTTTTACCCAAGAAAAAAGCAAAAGTAAAGTTTTATCTTTTGATATCCTGCATGATGTATTTTGCTTATCTGTTCTTTGTTATCTGTGTTTCTTTACAAAATACACATGTGCATGTTGATGGACGAATCACCTACTGTGGACCAAATTTACCTGTCTACAGGGATGTTTGTTAGGCTAACTAGTCATTCAAAATTAGCTGTGAGAGTCTGTGGTTCTATTTCCCTTTTAACCTAATATTTTTTTAAATCTTTCATTTACTTCTTTGCTTTTTCCTTTTACGTATTCCAAACTTTATGTCATTTTTTCTTTCTCGACCACGTTTTATGTTTTTGTGCTGCATCTCCTGTCCGTTTCTCACCATGTAAGTCTCTCCCCCAGCTTTTCTTGTCTTCTGAAGCATAACCAGCGGAGGGCGCTCTCTGGCTGATGGATTCTTCCTCAAGGCTCTGCAAGGGAGTTAAAAAAAGAATTCATACTAATTACTGCAATTGCTGTTGTTTTTCAGATTCAGAAAATACATTCTGTTTGCAGGAAGCGTGACGTGTTTTATTTGCACAAGTTATGCTAATTTGTACATTTTAGTGCACTTTGAATTTCACAAGAGAGAAAAATAAATTCTAGGCTATTGCTGCCCTAAACCTTTTACAAGAATCATATTTACCTTTGTAGCACTAAGCCCAGCAGTATGGCTAGCAAAAATAGACCCAGTAGGGCTAACAGCAGGATGAACCACAGTTCAGAGTAGACTGGCGTGGCTGACATGCTGACACCCTGTTTACCACTGTCTACAGGGTCAAGAGGAGCTGAACAAAGAAAACAACATGAATAAGTTATTAAACAAATAACTTTCTAGATTTATCTGTATTTTCAATATATATTTTTTCTTTACAACATCAGAACCTGAGAGACAACAAGATTACTGAATCTTTGAAGAATGTGTATGTGTGTGTTTTATTACCAAGGCCTGTAGCTGGGCTATATCTGATGGTGGGAGTGCTGGCACTGCCGCTGTTTGTGGTACAAGTCACCTGAAATGACAGAGCTTAGAGGAACAGAGAGAGACAGACAAAAAAGGAAAGAACTCTGAGTTACAATGAGGTGGCAAAATAAGCATGTATAGATGATGATAACCAAGCTCTCTGTCCCCTGCACGCAACTCAAATAAATTCAGAGTGGGTGAGAAACATTTATACAAAGGACCAAATTTAAACAGAAAGACACTTAAAATTGAAGCTTTTTCAGTTCTCAAAGCTTTTTCAGTATACCTACTCTAATCAAAGGCTCATCCTCATTACTAACCTGAAAACTAAAATTTGCAAGTGAGCTTAAAAATATTTAAATTAATTGGCCGGGAAAACATCAGAGCTTTTTAGTTTCAACCAAAATGCATTAGTAAGTTGTTTTTTTTTTTTTAAAGCTGTTTATTCTGTATTCAAAATTTTTACAAGATTTATAGAGTTTACTGCTTGCTTTAGTTATTTTTTCTCTAATCACACATGTTGTGTTATGTATGATGTATGTTGCTCTTACTTTTCTGTGAGGTGCGTGGAACATGGAGATAGCTGTAGAAGCCAGTATAGATCCTCAGCTGGCTCTCAGTCACACTGTACTCCTTCAGGTATCCATTCAGGGAGAAAGACCCAGTCCAGTCCAGCCAAATAACAGTTAGGTTACTGTCTACTGAGAAGGGGGATACATACTGGGGGGCTGAAGGGAGAAAGAATGATGGTAAGAGAAAGTTTGGATGTGTTTTTATCATTCTTAAAACTAGATATTACTGACTGCTGAGGCACTGACTAAATGTGTTACCTTCACTGAGAGTGTGGACAGTAGTCCAGTTGGAGGCAGTGCTGCCCATGTTATTAAAGCAGGCAGCTCTGAGCTCATATGTGGAGTACGGTTCAAGACCTGCACAGTTTAATTGTGTTTGTCACAGAAAACTCATAAAGCACAAAAAACGGTTTAAAACAGTTATCCTATCATAATCAAGACTTACAGAATAAAAAATATTACTTTAAATCACCTTACATTGTTTTTACTATTCTTTCTTACTGTATGTGTTACTTTTCAGCGGTACCTCACTGGTGCTTGATATTTCTTTATATTCACCTGTAACATTGTAGCTGCGCATTTTACCAAAAAAACAGATTTCTGTTGGTCCTTCAATACAAGGCAGGGGTATAGGCTGGGAGGGCTGAGGGCAAGGCGATCTGAGGTGAAGCTCACAGCTGGGCACAAAGAGTAAGGAGTAAAAGTGAAAGCAAGATGATAGGGTTTCTTTCTTTTAGTTTGTATGTGCACTTTTTAAATAAGGAAGGAAGGAAAGAAGTACAGGTTTATTTAAGTCACATCAATTTGGTTATATAGCGCCACATCACAACTGCAGTCGCCTCAAGGCACTTTTCAAGAACAAAATGTAATTCAATATATCGTCCCACCTTTCAATGAGTCCATTGGGTGACAAAGGCTCATCCCATTCCATCTGAACAGAGCGGGAGGTCAAGGTGACAAGGCGAGGAGGAGGCTGGTGGGCTGGGGGAGCAGCAAGAGTGTGGAGCTCACTCAGCGGACCACGGCTACAGCACTAATGAAGGTTCACAATGAAGAGATTTTAAAAGTGGTAAACAAAATATGGCATCACATGCTAGTACAATACTCGGAAGTGACTTGCAATCGGCAAAATACAGTTAAGTATTTGAGCTTGGCATTTGAAACTTGACCAATAGGTGAGGTAATCATAAATATTTCCCATCCATTTTCTTCCAGTTATTCAAATCAGGTTAGCAAAAGGAACTTGTACCTATCCCAGCTGTCACAGGGCAAGAGGCAGGGTACACCCTGGACAAGCCCCCAATCTGCTGCAGGGCTAACACATTGAGACAGACAAACACTCAAGCCTACAGTTAATTTAGAATCCCTTATTAACCAAACCCCATGCATGTACCTGAAGATAACCCACACAGACACAGAGAGAACATGCAAACTCTGCACAGACTATCAACAAAGATACCACATATTACCAGATAGTATTTGACTTTAACGACCGAGTATAGCTGTATAGAGCCTGAGTATAATGCCTACCCTGCATTTAGTATTATTACCTGATAACAAGTACAGGCCTCCACTCCTACCAAGTACTGGGTATAGGGACGTAAATCGTGGAGTGTCTGCGGATGCGATGTACCCTCTGAGAGCTACAGGGAGAGGACAGAGAAGGGTAAAATGTGTTTAAGTTAACATGACAAGGACAAGTTATTATTAAGTGTATTACTGAATATAGTAGAAGACTCTTTACCAGAGTGTGGTTGTTGTGGTCCAGTGAGAACACTCTGTAAAGACTAATAATCCCATTGGGTCGGGCAGGAGCATGGATGTCCACTACAGCTGAGGTCGCTGAAACGTGCAGAAAAATAGGGGGTCCTACACCCTCAGGTGGGGCAGGCCCTGTTCTTCCACTCACCCATGGACTGGCTGAATGACCAGCTGAATTAACTGCCCACACCTGTCAGATAAAACCACACATTTATCAGTTATGTGATAACTTTTCAGTTTGCATGTTATACAAGCACGAGTCAATGACTGATGTATAAAAGCAAATTAGATCATGTGATACAGACTATTTACCCCAAACATTAGGATTCCAATGGATTTTATGAACTCTTCATGATGAAGACAGCTTCTCTTAATTACCCAGTATTCGCCAGACCAACGGAAAGTTATACGTCAATTCATTGGACCATCCATCAAAACTACCATCAGCAGTCAG
>VUQG01015028.1:3942-16119 GCA_015106755.1 Etia nguti
AATTACACTGGAAAAGCGAGGAAAGTAAAAAAAGAAAAAAGAGGAAGTGGAACCAAAACAAAAAAGAGAGGGGGGAGGGACTAAAGTCATGTGGGGAAGAGAAAAACAAGGAGGGGGAGGAGTAAACGCCAAGTGCAGGAGGGAAGAGAGAGGGGTCAGGAGCAATATTGGGAAAGAGGAAAGAGAGCAGAAAGAAAGAGGAGAAGATCTCAGAAGCATCCTGTTTGGAGTATCTGTACCTGGGACAGACGCGCACTGCTGACTAATGCCCCTGCTGGATGGACGCCGCTCACCTGCACGCTTCCAGCACTTATGAGACGGACCTGTGCACGCAGACATGCATTTCTACTATGTGGTAGGTAACGCACATGGACCTCTTTAACTGTGTGTGTGTTTGTGTGTTTGTTGCAGGCACTCACCTTTTAAACTCCTCTATAAATGGTGCAGCTCTAAAGGAGCAAGATATGCAGTCAGAGATTAAAGAGCATTGTTGAAGGCCTTGTAGTGTTTTTTTTTTAATCGATCACATGCTCCCCCGCTGCTGCTGATCCTTTATCATCTGTGTTTTTATTGCGCTGTCATTAAACTCGGCTGAACTTGTTTTGCCAGCATTCCCAAATATTTCTCCCTTGCAGTAACGCCCAAATCCATCATTCCTGTGAAATTATTCATTTGTGAAGTGTTTCTTTCTTGGCCTGAAAATGTTGGAAATGCATGAAGTCTCCACCTCTGTCAGTTTCATAGCTGTGGTTTAAAAAATAATAATTAAATCAGTTGTTCCTTGGCTCTCTGCCTAAAATAAGCCTTCATTATCTGTTCTACAAGCAGAGAAAAAGAGTCTCAGTGGCATGTGTAGCAAGAAAAATATGTCATATATCCTGACTGCACACAGTACAGGCAAAAATATTTTTATGACGTGATTTTAATGTCTAAATGTCTACTTTGACCTATATGCATGTATCAGGTGGTTGATTATCTTTTTCCTGGTACCTCCACCTAATTGTCTATTATTAACAGACAGTTATGCAATGCTGCATGCTTAGGTACAAAGTGCTTTATTTCATTCGTCCTGGTTTTCACATTTTTCTTTCACACAGTGCAACGCAAACATTTTTAGTCACTGCAGGCATCCTGCAGCCTGCTAGAACTCTGTGTAATGCAGTGCGACTTGGTTCAGATTAGGATAATTAATGGCACAGCAGCGTGTTTTAGTTAAAGGAAACTTAATAGCAGCGAAGCACAATCAGCATCAATATCACTCTGAAGCTGTTTAAATCAAAGGGTTTTATGCTAACAGTGGTTTAAAGCGATATTAGTTATCGTCTCGGTTGGCTGATCAAAGCCTTCACATCTTCAGTTGGTCGGCACTGTGGAAGTTTTAGCCTGTTTTAGCTCATTAATATGAGTTTATGACTTATAGCTTTAATATAATGACGTAATAGTCTGTGTATGTGTACGCTCCCTGACCAGAAGTAAATAGATACTTGAAAATGTTGGCAAGCAGCTTTACAAAGTGAAATATTTAGCACATAAAGAGCTACATATATTCCCCAGAAGGTCATTTTTCTCCTTCTTCTTCTTCTTCTTCTGGATACTTTGCATCCTTTCTCCAATATATCCACTATCTTACAAGTCACTCCTGACACTTGTCTCCACCCACTCCACCCTGCCTGCTCTCTCTTCTTCCTCTCTCTTGTGCACTGTCTGTTGCTTTGGGTGGTTGACCCCAGGTATTTAAACTCATCCACCTTCTCTCACTACAGACCACAATGTAATCTGCAAACATCACCATGGAGACTCCCACTCACAGCTTGCATTTACCAAATAACACATTAAAACTGCTTAACAGGTAACGCGAGCAATCATTTCATTAATATGTGATGACTTCCTGGTGTTACCCTCAGGTCTTTGCAGTCATGCGGATGTTACTGTAACATGCACCAACCCCGTAACCATTACGCAGACTGTGCTCAGCCATCCTGCATGGCAATGGCACTCCCCAGTGCTTGCAGCCTCCCCCAGCAAGGCGGGGCACGCTATTACCCCTCAAAAACTGCTAGGGAATGACTCAAGGGTCATCCAGAAGAGCACAGGGTATTGACCCCAGAGCACCCACCTGTCAGCCCACAGAAACCAAAGAATCTACAACCAACAAAATATTAGATGTCTGGTTTTCATGCTGTGGCTAGCTGGTGGGTTTGCTCTACTGAGAAAGCGAGAGAGAGTCTTGTGAGCTTCGCCAGATGTTGTTTACAACGTCACCTGCTTTATGGATGGGTGGTTGCTTCCAGAACATGGTTACCTACTTGAAAGTGTGAAGGAACAGGGATACACCAATCCAGGTCCCAATAGCTCTTCTTTGGATGGTCACAGTAGTTTTTGATTTAACTGCAAACTGTGGTCATCGGACACATCTGAAAACTTCAGAAGACATCTGTTCCTGTCAGCTCTCTCTTCATCATCTTGTTGCAAAACTTTTATTGCGTTTTGGTAACGCAGCATGTTGGCGTGAACCTGCTTAACGTTATTTCACCTCACCTGTGCCTTGTAAGTTCTACTCCTGGCCCGATGCACCTGTGTGACGTTGCGGGTAGAGACCAGGAGCAGATAGAGGAGAAACTTGCATAGTTAAGTGGCAGTGCTTTGCAGTAAAGACTCACACCGAGCTGAAAGAAGATATAGTGCAGGTGACTGTTATTCATTTCTGTTATCCTGCTCCATTTGTCATACAGTATTTTACTTTAACACCAAACCAAAGAGTTGGCGTCATATTCAGATTGGGATCACTGGTTCAGAATCAGTAGTTTAAGATGTTTGGGTTTGTTTTTGTTCATTTTTTTTTTTTTATCAGTGTTGCTTCACATTCATGCCTCTAAGCCCGAAGACTGGAAAAACACTCACATCTTGTTTTTCTCCCACAAGAAAAAATGTTGATGGTTTCAGTGTTTGGCTAAATACTCCAGATTACAGAGTTTTGACTTGCCTTAAATTTAACTGGAGCAATAAGGAGAATGATAAAAACTGCCAAACCAGAAGCGCAAACCTGCCAAAGTGCCTCTGAGCGCAAAAGAGAGTTTGAGCTGCACTGATTTCAGTGGTGATTACAAAACTGCAGATGTGTGAATTGCGAGAGCGTGGGCGAGATGATCGTTGATCATTCCTTTACGACTTGAAAACCAAGGACCTCTGCCATCTGCTTTGGAGCATCACTTGGCTTCAGCGGGCAAAAACCAGGTCCAGCTAAATTTTAAAAGTTAATAGTGTATATTTATTTCTCCATGCCTGCTTTTCCTGCCTCTCAGACATTACCAGACAGCTGCATCACTTCCCTCTCACACTAGCATATCTGCATCAGTCCATCTGCCATCTCTCGTTTCCCTACTAGCATAGCCTGTCTGTCTGTCGTTACCCCATCGGCCTCTGACTTGCTCCACTGCCGCTCCTGTCACGGTTACGTGCATGGCTCAATCATATTTTGTGCTTGTCTTCTTGATTTGTGAATCCCACTCTGGCGTGTTATTAGCTCCACAAAGTGGCCAAATCCCTTTAAAGCATTGGGGATTTGGCCCCACGTGTCAACTGTAGCTTTGACTTCTTCGTCAGAAGCAGAAGCTCGTTATCTGGCTGGTGAAGGTTTACAACTGTTGCTGACTTTGTTAAAAAGCAAAGAGAAAACGTTCATTTATTCTACGCGGAATTTTCCTTTGAGGCTCTGGACTATTTGTGTTTAACATATTTTGATTGATTATCTTGGACAAAAAAAAGAAAAAAATGCCCTGGAGGATGAAAGATTCTTGTTTTTGCTCTTAATGTCTTCATAGTTGAACGATAAATCCGGTCTTTTGTTTCTGTCTGTTTTTTGCAATAAGATGAAAATGTGAATTAAGGCCTCTCACGAGTCTGTGGCCTGAGATATTTCTCTTGAACGCCTGAGCTTTACTGTGCCGAGTGACATGCATTCAGAGGTTGAAGCTTATCTGCAGAGAGTGGATAGCTGCTCGGAGCTCACCTTAAATCTGAGTTTAGGGGGGATTTGGCTACCACTTTAGGAGCCAGTCTCGGTCCAAGAAGCATTTTATCTAAATATAACGTGAAAAAATGAAGCTTGTGGGCTTTCTTCCAGTTATAGAGGAGAAATACTTGTTAAACTGAAATTGGGTTGAACTTTTCAGTCAATCATGTATTAGAAAGTTGATCCTTGGAGCCTTTGTTGAAGTTCAAAGACATTAAAAACACTGCAAACACCTATTTCAGTTTCGAGTGTGCCCCAGATGTGCCTCCATATTTTTTCCTGCCTCCCCCATTTTTGTTTAATGATTTTTGAACTTCAAGAGGAAACACCTCCCTCATTTACCGCAATCAATCAAGTGCACGCACAGCCACGCCTTTATAATCAAGTTGCACAGGAACCACAAGCTGCAGATGGCTGTTTCTAGCTTTTCTTGCTGACACCAGCATTCAACCACAACCACACATCATTGCTTCTTAGTTCCTACTTGTTCAGAAAAGAGGTGGGAGCTGACGCGATGGCTATCTCGCCATGCTTCCTGTCTGACTTTATTATTCAAAATTGACGAGACAACTCTCGGTCTGACTTTTGGCCTTCCAAGCAGAACGACTCCTGTAAGCATTTAAAATTTTAAATATTAAGCACACGTGCTTCAGTCAGACTTTCTCTGTTGACAATAAGGTTTTTAGTCTTTTTTATTTCAATAACAGCCTTAGTCACATCACCCACAGGGATTTAAAGAAAAACAGAGTTAATAAGAAAAAGTGTTAGAGAAGAGAATACAAGAATTAATCAGGAAAAAAATCTTATCCCTACATTAAAAAAACACTCAGATTCAAAGACAGAGTAAGAATTTAAGGATCTTTGGAGTATTTTAAATGATGCAACAGTTTTGGCTTTTTTAGGCCTTTGGGGGTTTTTTGGTTTTTTTTTTCTCTCTCTTTACTCCAAAAGTTGATTCTGTTCATCTGGACGTAGCGTTTTCTCTCTTTTCCTCTCTCTTCACTATCCTCTCTATATCACCAAAACTTACCTGCTTTTAGCTGCCGTAGTTTTGACGTGTTGCTTGTATTTGCTCAGAGCTGTGTGTGGACAGCATTGTGCTTCCTGCTTACTAATGGACACCACTTGATATAACCGCAAATTCATGAAGACAAAATTGAAATTGAAAGCATAAATGGGGCAGTGACAAAATCATATGTAAGAGTATAAAAAATATAAAAGATGGATGTAGCAACCCAGTAATGCAGCTCATGTAACATCTGCTTGCAGCTGGGTGAATCCATAAAGAGCAGTAAACCTCAGAGCACCAGCAGCAGTGCTGAACTTTTTTGGCTGTAAATTGGATGCTAGAATACTTTCAATAGATGTTACATGTACATGAATGCTAAAAGCGGTTGCTGGTGGATACCAGTGTTGGTCAAGTTACTTGAAAAAAGTCATTAGTAGCTAATTACTGATTACTTCTCCAAAAAAGTAATCCCATTACTTTACTGATTACTTATTTTTAAACGTAATTAGTTACTTAGTTACTTTTTAAAAACATGATACACAACCTGAATACGTAATAAAACAATAGACCTTTTAGCCCAATTCTATTTTTTATGCATAATCCATCATATAAAATCGAATAAAATGAAAAAGCCTCTTTTTAAAAATTGTTTTATTAGTTTTAATCTTTTAATTTTATGCACATTGCATTAAGCAAAAATTCAATTATATCCAACAGTCTCTGACTTGAAGAAATTCTTTAACATTTAAACCTATTTTCTGCATATTCCAGCATATAAAATATAATACTGTTTTGTGTTTACACTCACTCTTTCAAATAGATGCAAGTAAAACACAGCAAAAATTAAATAAAATCAAAGATTCAGCAGCACTGAGTCCTGTCGCTCTTAAATCTATTTTCACCTGTTTAGCAGGAGTGGAGCAGGCGGAGGTTTGTCCGGTGCTGCAGCGGTCATGTCGGTGGAAGGATCCGGGGGTTTCTCTATGAATTTTACATTCCCGTGGCGGCTTGCTCAGATTTAAAGTTTAATTTTTCACTGTAGAAAGAAGTTTACTTCCTACACAGAGTGTACAGCGGACGCTAATGTTTTTGTCACTTTTTACGGACTAAAACTTAAAGTAATGTAAGTACGTCCAGGCTTTAAACGCTGCATGGTTGTACTCTCTCCTGCACTCCCTATTATCCATTGTTGATCTACACACATCTGTTGCTGCCACGGACATCGCACGTGCTTACGTCATTGTCATGAAACACTCTCACAAACAAAATCACAACGGTTTAGTAACGCAGCGTGCTTACGGGAAAGTAACAGTAATTGAATTACTTCTTTTGCAATAGTAATCCCTTATATTAATCGTTATTTGAAAAAAGTAATCGGATTACGCGTTACTGCCCATCTCTGGTGGTTACATGATTTCTAGAAAAACTGATGTAATAATATCTGATGTAGTTAAGAACTTTCAGGAGCCTAAGATGTACCTGTGTACCAAGTTTGGTTTTTCAGTTCCTGATTGTGTTGGAGGAGTTGGCGGACAAAGAAAGAAACAAACAGAGAGACAGACTTTTGTGAATTACTGAAGATTATTGTAAGATTTAGTGTCATCTCCTTAGTTTCTTTTCTCTTTTGATAAGGTGCACATTAGCTGTCACCCGGATAATATAAATTGGCAACAACCGTATAGGCAAGTCTGAATGCAGGGGGAATTTTGCTTCATCTTTAAAGGATGAGAGTCTCTACTGTGTTTTGGAATCAAAGTTCAGTCCCCAACCAATTTATTCAGGCAATTTAATTCTGACTAATCACTAAAAAAAAAAAGCAAACAAAAACAAATTTTTCATTCCAGGCTTGCCAGACTTGCCAGAGCTCCTCCTCCAACTTGGGGTAGTGTGTTCTACTTCTACAGTTCTACTTGCCCCGTGCTACTGTGACGCCACTAAGGATTTTGAGTATAACTGGAGTGCAGGTGATTTCTGATAAGAACTGCGGAGAAATGCGAGGGTGTGATGTGTATGGCTTTTCAACGCCAACCTCTAGTTTCTCTGCTGCATTAGTTTCACCGTGATCTCCATGTCTATCCTATTTGGCCTTCTGAGTTCATCTCAGACAGAAAAATTTACCCAATTTTATAGTTTGTATGACAACACCAGTTCTAAAAGCCAAAGTCAACCTGCAAACTCACAAATTTAACCACCTTAAGCTGTAATATAATGAAATACAGTCTGGCTGTTGAGCTCCAAAGGGTTGAGAAAATTTGTATAATAGCTGAAGTGCTATTAAATAACCTTCTCAAATAACTTCAATAAATTTCATCACTGCATGACAGCAGAAGTTTTGATTTTCTCCAGAGGCTTTGGAAAATCTTGACTAAAGTTTTAAATCATCTTCATCGCTGTATTTCAGAGCTGTCTTTTTGTCTGGCTTTATTAGTTCAGCAGTTTCTCTGTTGTTCCTTTAGGCTCAGACGAAATTTTGGAAGTTCTCATAAGTTATGCTCCAGACAATTATAATAAACTGCCAAATGAATTTTGGAGGAGGGAAGACTTTGCAAAATGTTGTCTCGTCTGTATTTGTCCAATTTCCTAACAGGACCCATGACATTAAAGGAGAACTCTTCTCTAAATTTTTCACATTAATGATAAACAATGCTAACTTCCTATCAGATGCAAGCCTCTTTCTTCATATTAAGACTCAAAAAGTAGGTCATAAATATGTCTTTGATCACTACAAAGGGTTGCTGTAACAATGCCATTTCGTCAGAAGCTACTTGCACATCTCCCCTACTCACAAGTTGTTCTTTGGCTGATGTGTCAGCGATGACTGTGCCAAGAATCCCATTTTTCAGCTCAGTCACATTAGAGTAAAAATGTGAACCCAAGTGTTTATCTTTTGTCCTCGTGGCAGATGGCTGCCCTTCCCTGAGCCTGGTTCTGCTAGAGGTTTCTTCCTATTAAAAGGGAGTTTTTCCTTGCCAAATGCTGTGACTGTTGTTGTGATTTGATGCTATATAAATAAAATTCAGTTGAATTGAACTAGAAAAAATCAGTAGTTCCCCAGAGACTGTATTTAATTTTTTTTTTTTGCTCTCACCCTTTGGCAACCACTTTTGATCACAAGGCAATTACATAGTCACCTGATGGGAGGCAACCTGTCTCCAAGGAATCGTGGTTTAACTAGGACTAACTACAATCAGACAGACTGGCTAATGTTTGCAAATAATTGCTGTGTAATTGGTAAATGCTGAGAGATTGCCAATGCTTTATAACCAGTCTGCATGAGACTCAACCTGGCTGATAGCCATCTGATTACATTCTGGTTTTATTCCTTTAGCAAGGTTGCAGAGTACTGCATTTGTCAGTTAAATCACTTGCTTGCAGCAACTGCTATGAGGAATGGGGATTTCTGTGTATGTGGATTTGCAATTTTTACCTGTTTATCACAGTTAATCACACTTGACCCCAGTCAATTAGAAACTGGTAGCAGGCTGACTCAGTCTTATTGTTGTTTTATCACCATATTGATGAACAAAAGTTGATTTGAGGACAACAACAAGATGTTTTTCATAATGTGACTCCAGCATTAGAGACAAAGTCTGAATCAGGAGTTTGGAGAGGTTGAAGAGATTTCCTTTAGTTGTTTTTAACTTTTGTTTCGTCACTTTCACTCTATAGTTTGGGTTAGACACAAAAAACTACATAGTGAGGTTCAGGAAAAGATTGTGTTTCAGGGTAAAATCAATGGGAAAACTTCAGGAGCTGAAAAATGAAACCAATGCAAAAGTAACAGAAGCTGTATTTCTCTTGGTGCCACTTGGACCTGGCTTCAACAGGAAATCAGTTCATATAGTTCATATAAGCATTATTAAAAAACATCCTTTCAGTCTTGTGCAAAAAAGGGGTTTTGGATGAAGCTGGTCCTCCTCACTGAATTTACTTTGGTTTTCTTGAAATTCTTGATCGATCTGTTACTTAGCGGGTCTAGGTTTGTGTGTGTGTGTTGCACCCATAGAGTTTACATGCACCACGGAGTTTAGTTCAGGCTCAAATGTTTAACATTGTGGTAAATCACCCACTTTGCCATGATTCAATACAGATGAGTGAAACAAAAATAGCCCATATGCTTTAAACTTTATATCGTAATCAACTCTGGTGACGCCTTCAGCGTTTTCCTCCACGTGTATGCCATCCAGAGTCTGTGTGCATGTGCATGGCTGCAGCAGTGATGCGCGAGTGAGTGCCAGCGCCTTCAGGCTGTCCTCATAAACAGTCTGCAGTCTCTCATCAGCCGTGGTTGGTGTTATATAACCAGAATGATGCTGACCACTTCCAGCTGCAGGTTCAGTTGTCATTAATCTCTGTGTTCATAATTTTGGTGTTTTTGCGATAGTTATTCTTCCAGTGCTGTTTAAACACTTCCCTGCTACTTCAGGGACAAAAGGAAAAGTTTTAAATGGTGGCTATAATTTTAGTTAATGGGTATCTGTTGTGTGCAGGCTTTGTGGGAGACGTTATGGTTAAACAAAGCAGCATATGGATGTACTCTCTGATGGACAAACTGTGTGATGAAAAGACTGTTTCCTAAATTGCATCAACAGCATTTGGCATTTCTTTGCAACAGTGTTTTTGTGGTCAACATGCACTCACTGGTCACTTTATTGGGTACACCCGTTCAACTGTTTGCGCTATCAAGCAGTTGAAGTACCAGATCAATCACATGATACCAACTCAGCGCGTTTAGGTCAGGATGACCTGCTGAAGTTCACACCGAGCATCAGAATGGGGATGAAAATGTGATTTAAGTGACTTTGAATGTGACATGTACACCAGTATTCAGTGTTTGTGTGCAGCTATTCCTGTTTTTCCTGCAAAACATTTGAAGCATTGAATGTCTTGTGTCTGGTTTTCTTTAGTATTTCACAAGTCAGTCCTACATCACATGAAGGACATTCTGTTCTCTTTGTATTGCTTCTTCAGCTTGTTTATCAAACAGAGCCTCTCACCACATGGAGTTGTCAGATAATTTAGTTTTTCTCTGGATTCACAGTAGTGATGTTTTCTTGCCATGTTACAGCCTCATGAGGCAAGGAGAGTGATTTGGTACCGGAACTCTTAAAAAGTCAAATTTGATGTTTTGGAAATTCTTGGTTTAACTATTAGAGTCCGACCGATATAGGATATTTAAGACCGATACCAATACTGATGTTCGGTGATTTAAAAATCTGATATTCTGATATTTTTTTCTTTCAGAGACACGAAACACAACCAGATTTTCCTAACCTTTGATTCGTGTAATTATTATTTAGTCTTTTTACGCTCTGGGCGACTCTGCTCGGGTCAGCTGCATGTTGCATTTACGGCGTTCCAAACACGTGTCGCCAACAGGGAAGTTGCAGAGGACCCTCTGGTGGACAAACTGTGCTACATCAACACTCATGACATGGTTGAAGAGTGTTTCTCCCTTCTCTTTTATATTTTCAGTCTCATTTATTTTCCCTTATAATTGCTGATACCAATAGATCAGCAAATAGGCCAATAATTACCTGCTGATAAATTGGACAGGCTCATATTTTTATGACTGATTTTGAATGATATAATCTTTTAAGAGCTTCATTACTGTCCTTTGAAATACGTGACACACTATTTTATTATCCTGAACTAATAATACATTACTTATTATGACATAAACACTCAGTAGAGCTGTCTTCAACATCACAGAGCTTAACCCTGTTTGACTAACATTTGCTGTTTTAGCAAAACTACAGGTGGGTTTTGCTTAAGTATGATTTATGACCTGCCTCCTTTTCAGCACAGTTTGAAATATAGGTTAGGGGTGAAACCAAGTTATATAGTGTTGCATTATTTATATGCACTATTTCCTTCTCAGATTTTTATTAGAGCTTTATTATTGAGATCAATGTAAATATATGGACCATATAGTAAACTTACATCAACTGAGTCCAACCTACTCGTATCTGAATATACTAAGAATATATTTTTGAAAGCCACGAACACAGCATTTATAATGCACTGACTGACAAATGACCCTGTGAAGTTTCTGGGTACTCTGGTGTCATCTTGTGTCAGCTCAGTCTGTTTGATTCAAGTGGATTCACAGCCTGTATCGTCAGACCCTCGGGGGTGACTCTTCTCGACTCGAAGTTGAGTGATAAGAAGTGTTTCCAGAGTGCAGAGCTAGGGAAGTGGTTCAGAGGCTTTTTAATCACAGACAGAGATGCTTGCCATCATCTTCCCCAGAAACAATGGATAACATCAGTGTTGCGTGTGAGTGTTACTTAACCTGTGCGCGCAGTAAGTCCATTGCTTACTCTTGTCCTTGGAAGACTTTGGTTGAGTTATGACAGGAAAACCGCAGGATTCCCAACTTCTTAAGCCTCCGAGGGTTTTTGTCTTTGTGTAAATCTGAGGCAAGGAGCTGCAGAGAAATCAGTGGAAACACGGACAAACCTCTCGCCATATTTTTTTCCCTCCTTCTCTCCCACTCTTTTTTTTTTTTTGTTGCTATCTTTGTTTATACAGTCAGTGAAAAAGAAGCCCACTTTGTTTTGAATCTACCTTCAAGTTGTAGCTATGATTTCACTCTTGGCATCTCTGAGTGGCTCCTCAGTCTCCTCGCACTGTCCACGTGTATCCATCATCGCGTATATGCCCGTGTGCATCTGCCGGCCCTGGCAGCGCTCTCTGCATGTTTAAACTTAATGATGGATTTTCTGTTGGTGGACCATGAATGCCAGCATCGCACTGATTTACTGACTTCTGAGGCTGGAGGATCACTTTGCACCTCAGCTCACGCAGTGGGCGGGCTCAGGTGCAGCCTGGAGGCTCAAGGTTGTTCAGTTCGTAAACCAGGAGAAGGAGTGACTCAGAGACACCGCTGAATAAGCAGAGCTGCTGCGTGGGACTTTAACCCTTTCATGCATGAATTATGACAACCTCAATCCGGATTTTTTTCTTAAGTATTATTCATCTTTAGGCATGAAAAAAAGATTTTTGAACTTAAATTTTTTAAACGTACTTTTCAAATAGTTTTTTTAAATGTCCACTTAGGTGGACAACATCACCTTTGGAGTGGGTGGCAGGGTATGGAGTGACACATCAGTGTCCAATGTAGTGTTTTATGTGCAAGTATACCATCAACACT
>VUQG01015030.1:0-13288 GCA_015106755.1 Etia nguti
GCTATAAGCAAGCACTTTGGCGACAGTGGGAAGGAAAAACCCCCTTTTAACAGGAAGAAACCTCTGGCAGAACCAGGCTGAGGGAGGGGCGGGGCCATCTGCCGTTACATTGGTTACATTACATTGTAAATTGTAACTTTAAGCACATTTTGTGATATCTTACTTCTAATAGTCAACACCTTTTGCCACGGGAGGACATCCTGTGTCACAGTGAGTATATTTATTTTGTGAGCACACTGACCTTGATTTTTGAATGAGTATAACAGAGGCTTTACGGTGGGCACCAAAACAAGGCAGTCTCTTTAGGTCTGTAGAGGCTTAGGCTGGTGGAGTGCATATTTATTTGTGCATCTGTAAAACGAATGGATAAGACATAAAATACCAGATGGCACAGAGATTAGATATGTGATCAAGTATATATATCCTCTGTGGCTTCATACCTCTGATTTTCTACATGCAGAAGCCAGAAGTGAACCTATAGCATATGTGCAAATAAGTCCATGCTTGTTTTCAAAGGTCTGCTCTGGCGAAAGCAAAGGAGAGGATATTTGCCAACCCATTTAACAGCCAAGCTGAAAAAAAAAGATGAAAAGTTCTTGCCAACTGCAGCAAACCCAAACCTTTCAATCAAACAGCTCTGTGCTGTGGAAATACACATATGAAAACACACATAAGCACACACACGGTTCAGCACACACAAGCTATAAGCAGGCGTAATTTCAGACACATCCAGCAATGCACAGGCACCCAGCAATGCATTCAAGCATTCAGGCAGATCGATAGGCTTTCAGGAAGCCAGTAACACCCAGGTTGAGCCCCCGAGGCTTTGGCCAAGTTATTCAGCAGTTTCCCTGGCCACTCAAGAGAGCCCATACTGGGCTCTGGTCCAAGAGTCAAAGATGGGAAAGCAGCACACGGGCTAGAGTGAAACTTTTCACAAGTATTCTAAAAGAACTTCCCCCACTTCTATGAAGGAAGCCATCGTTATCTCTTCAGTGGATTCACAGTGAATTTAAAAAGTATAATTTATTTTGTCGGTCCAGTCAAAAACAGATGGTAAAGAACTTCAGGGAATGAGCAGTCTCTACCCCACCTGTCTCAACTGTCCACCTGCATTACAGTGGACACAGAGAGTGTCAGTGTTCTTAAATATGTTGTTTGGAAACAAAATAACAAATGAAATGAAAACAAGCAAAATCAAACCAATCTCCTCAATCTCCAAAACACATCTCTCAGATAAATGTAATCTTTTTATATGTTGAGTTTTATTTAGATTGTTTCAAAATGTATTACTTCAAAAAGATAAAAAAGTGTATTTCACTCAAAGCAGGCAGTTTTGATAAAACACTTTTTTTGTTTAGAATACAAAACATCACTACAAAGGAAACACAGCAAACAGCAAACACACACAAGTAAATATTCAGTGTTTGAAACATGTTTTTAAGAGAAAGCAACCTTTTTAACACAACTTCATGAACCATACTGTTAATTTAAGATGGTAAACTGGTGATTCATAGAATACCCATTTGAATTGCTGCTGGTTGACAAAGATATAAATAGAGCTACATAGCGGTGCACATAAGATTCACTGCTTATGTTTAGATCTTTAGGTTTAGAAGCAAAACGGAGGGAAAAAGGAGAAAGGAGGTCAAATGCAGACTTTACTGTTTGAGTCTGGATATTAAACAAATAAATTTAGGTTCGACCCAAAGGTGAAGGGCATTAAAATTTCATATAGAGTAGGTAGGTCTTCCAATTCTGACTGACGCTTGTATTCTCTTTGAAAACATAATACTCAGGCATTGGTTGCGTGCAAATGTTTGTGGTTTTATCAAAGGAACCGGTATTCCAAAATAGCACGATACAGCCGCTTGCATCTTGTCGCTAAAACTGAATTTCCTCATAATTAGAATTTTACTTTCTGTAGAGCAGGGATGGATAAAAACAGGGTTATAAAATAATGAGGTGAAGATTGTGTGAAAGGTTTGACAGAATGATAAATATGTAACTTGTTTCGTGGCTGTCCTCTGCAGCGATGTCTAAAGGAAAGATAGATAAACATGCCATCCAATGGATAAAACAACAGCATGCAACCACATATACACACTAAGGTTTATCATTTCAAAAGGGCAGACAAACTCACAGATTCACTATGTACACAGCAGACAAATACAAAGCCAGAACATGATTGATTTGTATTACTTTGTATTATGTTGTACTACTACTACTACTACTAATAATATAATACTTCAGGGGCTTGCGGTTCCTAAAATGTAAGGGTGCAAGACAGTGCCACCTTTTGTTAAAAGTTTATGTTTTCCTTCGGCATTCCTATTTATATATCACAAAATAGCATCTCCGTACGTAACGCGACCATCAGCCTTGTGTTGAAGACAGAAAATTAATTGGCCAATGCTTATGAAAATGGAACTATATTTCATCAGCAGGGTTTCTCAAACTGTCACACTAGGAAAGCTCTGCTAATGTAGTATCCAGTTGTTCATGGTTTCAAAATAACTCAATGAGGCTGAGAAGGCTTCACGTTCTCATAACTTGAGGAAATGTTTTTCATCGCAGTGAATCCAGAGTTATATTAAAGTTTCCGAGAGCAAAAGTTATTTCCCTCCAAATGCAGACCTTACTGACCTAGAACGACTATAACCCAACTTGGGTTATGAGAAAACACAGATGTTGAGTTTATATAAGGAAAAAACTGCACATAAAGTAAATTCAACAGTGCATATACGATAAAATGTATCCTCACCTACCAGAGAGAAACAACAGAGGAAAACTCATGCAGATGGCTTTTGCTTGTTTGCTGAAGAGTCCAGTTCTGCTTTACTCAGATCTATTGACACTGATTACCATAGAAAGAATAAATTAAACAACATCTTAAATGTACAGAAAATAGTGGCACTGGTTTCTGGCGTGCTTGATTTAACCCTCAGCTTCATCCATATATTGGATATATATTCATCTGCCATGAGCAAGTGGGCAGAGGGCATCGAATTCTCTGTAGCTTTTAGACTTTAGCTCCGATGATTACCTTTGTCAGTTTCATCAGATAAAGAAGAGCCTTTTAGTGCTGAATGAAAATAGTTTTGTTTTCACTGTTTCACACTCCTTCCCACTCTTTATAAATCTACCTTACTCACGTTATTTGCACACAAAGCAGATGGATGATCACAAGAACCTCCAACAAATGTTCTTTAATAGAAAATCCCATTAAAAAAAAAACAACCTGCAAGATGTTTGCAAACAGGATCCCAGCTGGTGCAAACCGCTCTGATTGACTGCAATCTCTGATCATTTTACGCTATCACATGCTTTTTGAATCAAGATGTGCCAACGTCTGGTCAGAAGAATGCAATATTAATCTTGACAGTTTATATCTGCTTGCCAAAACCTGCTCTCTAAATTCCCTCAAAGCTGCAATTAAAAACATCATGTTACTAATTGATGAACAGCCTCTTAGTGAGCAGCCCACATTGAATTAAACATGTGGATATTTTTCATTCCAGGAGTGCTGTGAAATATATTTGTTAGATCTAAGAGAAGATACACTGCTATTTACATCAGAAATGTACTGTTTTTTTCGTCGCTGTTAAGTAGGTTAGGCAGAATGGACACATGATTATAGGAAGGAAGCCAGAGTGATCTCCATCAGGGACGTGAGAAGAAAAGACTAAGTGAGAGAGACAGAGGGCAGACACAGAGGAGACACCGAGAGAGAGCGCGATAGTATATCAGCTGGGTGCCAGTTGTACCATTATTGCAGATGGGGTCTTGGCAGGGCCGTCCCTTTGCCCCTGATGATCTGTGATTGCAGCCTCTACAGAATTCCTCTCAGGGCTACTAATGTCAGTATGTGTTCCAGCAGACCAAGGGGTCCTGTTCATAGCCTGCTGCATTTGTGAAGGGTGATATATTCATCTAAAAGTCGCACATGTCAAAGATAAAAATGAATGCCATGAGAACAATCAAATAAAACACATTTTAGCCTATTAAAATTCCCCAGAGCAAATTGGCAGCACATATCTTGAATGTAATCTGACCTGGTACCTTGTCATTCTTAACTACATGTGTAATCAATATTTTAATATCAACAGTAGCTCAAATCGATCTGTGCTGTTTAAAAAGCGTCAGTGATATTGACAAGTTCTGAAAAAAATATCACGATTTGTTCATAGCATCTTTTAGCTTTTTGTTTTGGGTTTACAGCTTCATAATGTTATTTTATTTCATTTTGAATTTCGTATACTTCCTGCACAGGCAGAGATCCACGTATTTTCCTCAGAAATTGTCAGAGACCTGGACCTGGGAGTATAGAGTATGTCTGGGGAGTGTGAATGGGTGTATAGTGTTCATTTTTGTCTGTCTCCACGTTGGGCGAGTGCTGAGTATTTGTATTAGTGTGAATGAGGGTGGGAATGTATGCTTGTGTCTGTGTGCGCCAGTTTGTCTATGTGTCAGGTCGAGCCCCCACCTCTGCCTCTCTGGGAACATCTCAGGCCCCCTGGTGTGGAGGCCTAGCTCCACCCACCACACTACCTGCCGGTGGCCGCTGCCCTCAGCCGTCGGTGCGTTGGTGGTTCTTGCCGTTCGGGGCTGAGCGCTCAGGTATGTACCCGGCTCACTCCCGGCGGCTGCTTGGTGGGACCTGGCGCCCGTGGCCGGCTCGGGGCCCCTTCCGGGGGGTGGGGTGGGGTGCCCCCCCCGGAAATTCTCCGTGCTCAGTTTAGATCATAATTTTTTCATTTGCACCTTCATTGCAACTGATTTCAACCAGCGAGAGCCAGCAACCTCCAGGAATTACAGCCAGCCAGTCAGGAAATGCACATTTTTCCCCTAGCCACTGGCGGTTGTACCACTTTCAATATGGTGGAAAATTCTCAAGCAATGTTGTTTACCAATATTTTAATCAGTCTTGTTGAAATGTAGAAGCTGGTGGATCTGATTCTCCAAGGTCAGTGGTAAGTGACATAACAAACAAACAAGAAAAAGCCATCCCATTAAAAATGGTTAAGTACAAGGACTGGACTGAAAACGAGTGAAAAAGTAGCCAATGTCCAAAGAAAACATTTAACCTGAAGAACTATCCCTCAAGATAACGTCTGGCTCTTTGGAAGAAAAATGTACAAAAATGAATGGGTGGCTCAGAACATTTGCACAGCACTGTACATATCATCATTTACTAATGTCATCATATAATATTCTTACTGGAAGTGAACAACATTGATTACATTTTAGTAAAATAATTTTACTATTATATCTAGTCTCAATGACAACCTCCTATGCTAAAAAATTAGGCTAATGGATGTTTGATGTTGTTTGTTGTTTGACCCCTACGGCGCCTCCTGCAGGTAGTGGGCCTGCAGGAGGATGGACCCATGTCCCTTTTTTGGGCTGTGCCCGGCCGGGCCCCATGGACTAAGGCCTGGCCACCAGCCCCTCGCCCTCGGGCACCCTCCCTTGCCCTGGCTCCAGTAACCCTATCCCGGGCAGGGTGAACTATTCCCTCGATGTTCTACTAATAGGGGTCTTCTGAATCCCTCTTTGTCTGGTCCCTCACCCAGGACCAATTTGCCATGCGAGATCCTACCAGACAACATAGCCCCTGGGATCCCTGGCACACACTAACCCCTCCACCATAGTAAGGTAGCAATTCGCAGAGGGGCGTAGAGAGAGCTATGTGTTAAAGCAAAGCACTCAATTTACCGGTTGATCTACATCCCTACCCTCACCTATGGTCACGAGCTCTGGGTAGTGACCGAAAGATCAAGATCGCGGATACAAGCAGCGAAAATGAGCTTCCTCTGAAGGGTGGCTGGCCTCTCCCTTAGAGATAGCACGAAAAGTTCAGCCATCCGGGAACAGCTCAGAGTAGAGCCGCTGGTCCTCCACATCGAAATGAGCCAATTGAGGTGATTCGGACATCTGACGAGGATGCCTCCTAGACGCCTTCTGGGTGAGGTGTTCCAGGCATGTCCCATCGGAAGGAGACCCCGGTGGCTCTCTCCAGCATGTCCTGGCAGACCCAGGACATGCTGGAGGCCTTGGTGTTCCCCTGGACAAGCTGGAGGTAGAGGAGGTGGCCGGGGAGAGGGAGGTCTGGGCTTCTCTGCTTAGGCTGCTGGCCCCGCGACCCGGCCCGGGATAAGCAAAAGATGGACGGATGGATGGAATATTGCATTCAATATCACAGTGAATCATAGAAATTGGAAGATGAGTTTCAGGCTGTGTGGTTGATTCCAATGAACAACAAAATTTAAATGTCCACAACAAACATTCCAGCTAAAAGCTTCAAAACAACAGTTCCCAAACCAACAGGTGACCTCATGGTGGATACAGCCATACAGTTTATAGTCTATAGATATACCCTTTTACTCTATATGATATTATTATAATAACCGCATTATTATATTAAGTAATACTGCTACAGATATCACCTTGTACCTTGCTGGGCCATACAGCAGCCTATAAATGGAGTCTGAAAATGTCAAGGCATTTTCCTTGATGACCTGTGATGTGCCATAAAAAAAGAGCTGCTGCCACTTGAGCTTCACATTTTGAGCTATCACTTCTCTAAAACCTCCAGCATTTATGCGCCTGTTCCTGCAAATACATTCACCCCCAGTTCTATCCTAGCCTAAAAGAAGCCTCCAGTCACAAGTTGACCCATATAAGGATGAACTGTGAGCCAGGTCAGTCCACCAGGAAATCATATGGATTTTTTTTACGCACAATATCAGCTGTTAAAAACAAATACCAAAACCCACAGTTCACATGTTGTACATACAATCCTCAAATCCACAAACATGTTGTTTGTGAAACATCCACCCACACACTCACATACTCCACACATGCACACTTGCATACCCATGCCAGTAATGGCCTTTCCTGTAATTACAGTCATTTGTCAAAAGCACACCTTGATTTATGGTCAAATTAAAAATACACCGGAAAAGAAGCTGCGGGTCCTGGTAACTCTGGATACAGTGAGTGATTAATGCTGTGCCATTACAGGCATGAGAGTGGCATGATCCGGATATGCACCTTGCCATGCAGGACACAGTAAGTAGAAACATAAGTCCCTGCATTCCCAGTCTCTGGTTGACAAAGTGGGTGACTGGGGTAACACTGGTCAGGGTGATAGTGGTTTGAGAATAGTGCAGAGCAGCGCTCCCAAAATTAGTAAGTAGCACAAGAATGTGAGGGGCACAGCTGTTTTATTTCAAAGAAAAGGTAGGCTGTTTATAGCCATGCACCAACTCCTTACAGGGCATCTTCTTAATAAGGTATTTGCTTTACTTTATGCACATACCAAGAGAAAAACATTTGGCTATGAGCCCAGTGGCATTTTGCTGTGGAATACAAATAAGCTCAGGATTAAAATATGCTTTCACTACACTACCTTGTAAATACACTCATTGCATTTCTGTTATTCCTCTTTCACTGGAGACAGCTTGATGGCTTTTTGTCTAAAGTAACAGTGGTAAAATAACGAGGTACTCAGTGACATTGTGAATATTTGCAAGCAATACACAAGCAGTGGAAAAGCAATATGTTTAACTGAAGCTGCGGAAGTAAAAATATGAACTAAATAAAACGGAAAATGAATGATAAAGCTCATCTTTCATGTGCAACATGATGGACTACTTGATCACAGATAAATGTCTTTGTGCCCTGTCTGTGTTCTTGTGTCTGTTGTTTGCAGCATAACAAATTCCACAGACAACATCTCAGGTTCTGAGAAAGAAGGACAGCAAACTTTATCATCTAAACTTGGACAGCAGAGCCGAGCAGAAGTGAAGCAAATATAAAACAGACGAGCGAGCTGTTCCATTTGTCCAGTTTATCTAAAACTACTAGGCTATATAAGAATGCAAGTACTTTTAAATTGCCTCATTGATAAAGTTGAAGGGAATACAGGCAAGAGACACGAATTGTGCCAGTGAAGAAATCTTCAGAGCTCAATGCAGTTAATATGCCTCGGGGCCTGCGCCAGCCAGGAGAGCTCCAAAGACTGTATCTGAACATGAAGTGGAAGGCTTATGGCGAGCAATGCCAAGGCTGAAGAAGACCACCCTCCCTGAGGTCAATTTTTTTGAAGTCTTCAGAAATGCTTAGTTAAGAAGCACGAGTAGTGCTATATAGAATGCTACAAGCTGCCATATTTTTATGAGGAATCACATGGGACTGGGGGTGGGATTGTGGAAAGCCTTTACAGAGCTATGGTTTTGCTCTGCAGGAAACAGATAAGGTGGCTTTCCACATTTTTCTCCATATTTTATCAGCTGTCAACATGGCATGCCCTCAACTCTGGGTACCCCATAAAATCCACACTGTATTTCCTCCTAAAGTTTGCATAAGTTATCAGTATGTCATGTCTTCCTATGACGCCTCCTGGCTATAACTGCTCATAAAGAAGTCCTTTTTTTTACACAGTAAAGGCGTCAGTGATACTCTGATCTAACAATATTTCTCACAGCCTGCCAAGGTGGTGACAGCAAACTACATCGACTTTAGCGCCGCCTCGTAGGGCAGTGACGAAACAAACAAGTGTGCAAAATAAGGCAAGACATAACACAGTTTCAAAATCAATACATATCATCACTCTGTTTCTCAGCGTCATCTCATAAACCACTGAGAGAACAAACTATGAAACCTTTCAGAAGAGAACGTCTAATTTTTCTTTCACCACAGAACCTAATGCATCTCAACGCTCTGACAAACACTGGTATTTATAATACTCAAACAAAATCTGTCAGTTCTTGCTGTAAAACAAATAAGGGTGTCATCCACTTTCAAATTCCTCCTTCAATCGAAGGCCGTGGGCTATTCAGAAAACAGCTTGTATTCTGTTCATCTACATAATATTTTCTTGCTGGAAGTGTGAAATGCTTTTTGTTCCTTATATGTTATGTTCAGTTTTCAGTTGCAATATAATTAGATTTCGGGTGTTTTCACACCTGTGGTGTTTAGTCCATTTATATTGAACTCGTTTTCCCTCTTGATGTGGTTCGTTTGTGCACAGATGTGGGTGCAGACCAAAGTAACTGCACTGAGACCCTTTGAGGAGGCGTTCCTGGTGCAGTTCCAGAAGAACTCCAAAGGAGTTTGTTTGTGTTGTGAACATGATTACTTCCCAAGCTACATATGCTTTGTATTCTTAATGCGGCAGGTGCTACAGATGTGCAAAGGTCTGTACGGGCTACCAGTTAGCTGTGAAATCAATGTAAATGATCTGTGTTCTCCAGTAGTCCAGAAAACAGCACCTTCTTCCTGTATTTACGATTGTTGCTCCATCTGGCCAATAAAGGGGCTCCATATTCTGATGTGGTTTGTAGTGACGCATTTCAGATTTATCTCCGTGTGAAAAACCAAACTGGGGGGAAACGTTACAAGTTTACAAACTGATTCAGACCAAAGTAAACGACCTTTAGTAAAAGGTGTGAAAATGCCTTTATGTAAAGAAACATATTGGCAATGATATGGTAAGTTTCAGCAAGTCCTGCACTCAAAATATTTTTTGGAGGTTGTGGTGGTTGCTACTGCAGTAAAACAGAGTCTACACAAAATTAAAGGTATGAAATTTAAAGTGATGGATCAATTTCAGTGAAAACAGCTGTTTGATAGATAGCAGGACTTTCTCACTGACTCGAACATCTTTTACTTTAATAAACTCAGCTCCTTGTTAAAAGCAGTTTCAGGCTTTTCTATTAAAGCTTTTCTATTTTTAAATGAATTTCTTCTTTGTTCAGAACATGGAGGGTACGTCTATGTTGCAGAACAGTTTTTAAATTGAGGTGTAGGCTACATGAGGTTAATTCAGTCTAGAAAAGCAGATTATTTTTTCCTTCAGATCATAGTTGTTGCATTTGGGTATGTGAAGTTTGCTGCTGAAGCTTTTACAGTTTCAATAGCAAAACCTGACATGGACAATGAGTTTCCCTGTATGTGCATCACATGTAGCTGAAGAGAAAGGATGGAGCACACTGCTTCTCCTGAAGGTTACATACCTTACATATGCAATGTAACAATTTAAAAGGTCTTTATATTTATTATGCTGAAATTGTAATATTTATGATGTCATAAGCAGGTTTTTTCCCAGTCATAATTTTCACATTTCCATGTGCCTACATTTGTATCACATATATTAAATTTAATAACCAGGTGAGTAGGAGCAAAAACAAAAGGTGCAATAAAACTAGGCCTAGGAGCAAAACCTAGAGGTAGAAAGGAATTACGAGGCAGTAGTGATGGAGTAATAAACAAAGCGCCAGCAAGTCCACCGAGAGTTGGAAAGATAGAGAAAGAGTCGCCGTTACTGTATTTCTGTATGCATTTGTTTCTCAGAAATGCCCATTAGCCGAGATGGATGTCCTTGAACCCAGGTCTGCGCCAACAGGTATCTCTCACTAACAGACCGCCCCTCCACTAGTAATTACACAGGGGGGTCTACAGCAGGTGGCACTGGGCTGAGCAGCATTTACATAAATCTGCATGAGTCACTGAGCCTGGCTGCAGCCTCTGGCACTCTTTATACATCCTGCTCTCACTCAGCAGACAGTTTGTTCAAATTTAACAAAAATGGATCGTAGTGAGGTAAAATAGCATCGATACTCTCCGAGATATACTCGTAAAGCATTACGTTTATTTCATGCTAACAAATAGCTTTCCATTTTACTTTGAAATCAGAAACACACTGCAAAGTATGCACCCACATTGTAGACATGCTCTTATTTTGCTTTGATTTTCATCATGAATCTAACATTCTTGCATCTGGTCAATTCAGCAACATATTACACAGCATTCACTAACTTAACAATACAGTCAATACCAATTACACATCTTTTGTTGAACAAAGAATGCTGAAATCACGTCCCTATCTGTTTCTTTCTCTAGGTTTCTATATTTCACATATTCGTCTGGTCTTTTCGTAAGCTATTCAGCTTTAGCAGCTATTGAAGTGCAGTGTTTGTACAAGCGACTAAATCTTTAAGAAACATTTGAAATGATCAAACAAGTATTTAGAGTAGATTTCTGTTGAACAGCTATGAGCAAATAGGCACCCCAGCATGCATCTCGGGTTTTCTTTGTAACAAATGCACTACAAGCCTGAACTCACAGTTTTATATGCATGTACGTGTGTGGCCACTAGCATGCCTATACTTCTGTGAGCAGTGGGACCCCCCGCCCCCCCAATGGTGAGAGGTGTTTCTGCTGACAGGAGCATATTCAAGGTAATGGAACCACTGTGTTGTCCCAGAGCAGAGCACTAAAGCAGAACTGAGTTCTGTCTCCTACTACACGCACCACTGAACCTCCAGATGACAAAGTGCCTCGCTGGCTGACCAAATCAAATACAATAAAGCTGAAAAAGAAGAAAGAAGATTGAAGGAAAAATTCTTAGATTTGTCATATTTTGCTGTATAGGCAGGAAAGTATGTATTTTCAATTGGAAAAGCTGTCCATCAGGTGAATGCCACACAAAGAAACTCGACGAGCACTAAAAGCACTGTGAGCCCAAAAGAAGTCAGTCTGTTACTGCTGTGTATATAGATGCAACACAATATGCGCATGTCAGTGAGGCAGGTGATTACATTCCACTGGTGTAGCCTCTTAATGCGGAGAAGAATAGTGGGGATGATTAAATAAATAAAGAAGAGGTTGAATAATGAGAGGGGAATGAAAACAATAAATGACAGAATGAATAAGATGCCATAAATTATTCCCATTTCAATTTACATATTTCGTTTGTATTTCATCATGTTGTACAAATAAAATAACAAATGAGTGGAAAAATGAATTATTAAGCAAATAAATTAGTAGAATCTCAGCTCTGCAATAAAACTACCGGTAGCTGACTTCACCTTGTCGATTTCTGTGGAAAGACGCCATAACTCACAATCTCAAAGGAGCAGACTGCTAGCCAGCAGACATTATTGCTGATCTCTGTAGAGACTAAGTGAAGTTGTCTAGATGGGCATTGCCAGAGTGCCCCAAAGGAGCAAAATGGACCAATAAGTTGTGGTTGCAATATCGAGTTGAGATTGGACGTGTGCAGGAGGCTGTGGGGAAACTAACTGGTCACTGCATTAACTTAGGAGTGACAAAGACTGACTCACAAGTGGCTCAGAGATAGAACTAAGCCTCCGTGACATGGACTCGTCAGCTGTGAACTCTTCGAACTCTTAAATCTTAAATGTTTTGATTTTAAACCTGCTGAGATCAAACGCAATTTTCTGCATAGAGAGGAAAATGCAACTCAGTCTGTTACGGACTGGAGCTTTACAGAAAGCTAAGTCAACTCGAGCATGTAACCATTGAACTGGGACTCAAAAGCTCCAGCAAACACGCTTGCATATGAGAACACAGCACACACAGTTAACTAAGCAGCTCAAAGCTGTCTTCGGGGGAGGAACAAAGAGGGAAAATACTTTTGTAAATATCATTCAATCAAGGAGAATAATTCATTTGCAGACAAAAATGATGTTGTAGTTGTCACTGTGGTGTGAAGAAGCAACCCGTTTTACCCCATGTTTATAATCAAATGAATTTGAATGAACATGAATAATATGCACACACACATAATTCCACCTTGACCTGGTAGGAACCTGGTGCTGCTCTGCCTAGATCCCTGTGATATGCTGCTGTTTAAATCCTCAAAAGCCAGACAGATGAAGGAAAGTACAGGGTGGGCCATTTATATGGATACACAGTAATAACATGGGAATGGTTGGTGATATTAAAGTCCTGTTTGTGGCACATTAGTATATGTGAGGGGGCAAACTCCTCAAGATGGGTGGTGACAATGGTGGCCATTTAGAAGTCGGCCATCTTGGATACAACTTTTGTTTTTTCAATAGGAAGAGGGCCATGTGACACATCAAACTTACTGGTAATGTCACAAGAAAAACAATGGTGTGCTTGGTTTCAACGTAACTTTATTCTTTCATGAGTTATTTACAAGTTTCTCTTTGTTCACAGCCATTGACATGTCGAAGAGGTTAACACGTGAGGAGCGGATCAAAATTGTGTTGATATCTGGTGAACACAGTAACCGGGTCATTGCAGCAGATTTCAATGCAAGACACCCTACGAGACCACCCATCTCCCATGCTACAGTTAGCAAACTGCTTGCTAAGTTTCATGAAACTGGTTCAGTGTTGGATTTGCCAAAATGTGGACGCAAGAAAACTGTCACTAATGAAGAAACATCAGTGGCTGTCCTAGCTTCATTCAGCAAGAGCCCACAGCGTAGCACTCGCCACATGTCACTGGA
>VUQG01015031.1:0-15603 GCA_015106755.1 Etia nguti
TTCTATCACCAGCTTCTCTGTGTTCCCATGCTAACATAGCTGTTTCGCTAGCGATCACGTAGCACATCATTATATACCAGCTCGTCCAACTTCAGTAACCCTACAAACGTCACTCCTATTTATTTTCCTGTCTTCATTTATGTTGGAAGTGATAGCAGAGCTGTACGTTTTAATTTTTTCAGAAATCTCTCAGTCAGAACATGGTATATCATGTTTAGGTAGAAACTAGCGAGCTAACTTCCTGCTAACTTCTAACTTCGTTAAATTTAATAAATTCTGTTTTCATGGATGCCTGGATGTTAAACTTAATTGTTACACCTGGTAAAGCAGCAACGCTGATCATTTTATTAAAGATGAAAGAATTTAGACAGTTTTTAACTCTCAGTGTGCCGCAGTGTTCGTTTGACTTTGGGACCTGCAGCGGACGGACTTTAGGACCCGCTTCACATCATCTTTTTATTTTGTGATATTTGTGAGTGAAACATCATATGGTGTATGAGCTCAAAAACACATGATCAATACAACTGATCAAAATCTAATCAACAGTAGTGCCTGGTACCAGGTGCTACCACTTAACGGAAAACCCTAAAAACCAAGTCAAGTCAAGCTGAGCTGAGCTGACTCAAGTAAGTTCTGGTGAAAAAGGGCTGTTAGTCATAGCCCAGCCAACACCTCTGCAAACCCCTGAGCGTCTAATTTCCATCACTAATTTAAATGAAAACTTTTGGCCTATTCCTTGTCTCACTCTGTTTATTTGACTATCCTAAAAATCACACTTTAGGACAGAGATGTCATCAGCATAGAGCCATTAAACATGAATCTTTCTAAAAGGGAGTTTTTCCTTCCCACGGTTGCCAAGTACTTGCTCATATGGGACTGATGACATGTTAAAAAGAAAACTTTTTTCTGTTGGGATTCTCTCTCAAATATTGTCTTTACCTTACAAAATAAAGAGCTTTGAGGAAACTATTTTGTGCAAATAAAAACTCAACTGAAGAGGACTAACCAGTGTTATGAAAGGACAGACGTTATTTTACCACAGAACCATGCTTTGCAGATAATACTTGCATACTTTTTTCAAAATGGGTGCTTGTGTTTGTGATGCTTTCTCAGTTTGTGGTTTTAAGAGATTCAGTTTTGTGTTATTTATGATGGAAAGGCACTCCCTACTGCCTGTTCCCAGGCCCCCACCCCTTTCTCTCCTCATTCTCTGTCAGGCTCTCTCACCCTCACTGTGGCTTCCTCTATCCAGAGTTTCCCACTCTCTCTGCATTCGTTCTCACAGCCCTCCTCTCTCCTTCTGTCATGTGATACTCCGCACCCTACAGGCTCCCACACACACACACACACAGACACACACACACACACACACAGCCTGTGTTACGTTTCTTCTGCAGCTTTATGTATGTTTGTGTGAACATCAGTCCTAGTTTCTGCTGTTGGGAAACTGGCAGCAGTACAAACATTTGCAGTATTATTTGAGGTACTGCAGCAGTAATAATGCAAAGTAGCTGCAGGTATTCTGCAACTCCAGAATTTTCTGATGCAAACATCAAATACACCATTGTCACTAGGCAGACATATCAGTCATGAAGCCCCTACTTTGGTCATGTGTATGTGTTGGTCATTAGATTTGATGCAGTCTTCTTTTTTCTACCTGCTCACACAAACCGCCATGCCTCTGCAGCAGACAAGTATTTATTAATGCATTTAAATTAACCATCAGGACACATTTTTTCTCATATTCATGTTGAACAAATTTGTGATTATATATTCCACCATCAAGTGTATTTATGAGACAACTTTTAAACCTCTTTAGAATACTTTTATGGTGTGATGTCCGCCTAAAGGGACAGATGGGGGTGGGAGAGGAGCTGCAGGAGGTGTTAGTTTTCCCACATTTCCTCCTGCTGGATGAGATGTGAGTTTTTAAGAAATAAAACCTGTAGGACGAGACTGAGATCAGGGAGAACCAGAGAGACTAGCTGGATCGAGAGGACACACAGAGATGGAGCAACAAGAGACACAATGGGGTAGAACGTGAGAGAGCCTGAGGGGATGAGTTTCAACCTGCTGCTGTTGCACAACAGAGAGGGAAACTCTGAGCTAGAGGACATACAAAGTGTGTGGTGCAGTTGTTTTTATGCATAAAAGTCGAGAAGATAATCACAAATTTTAAGGGTGAATTATTCATTTTGTTCAGTATGTTTTCTCCTAAATTCTAGATATCTTATCCATGTTTCTAAGCCTAAAGTAATTACCCTCTTTTACTCTTTTCTCACAGTTTTTCATTTGTTCACCTATGATTAATCTAATTTTTGTCCTCTTTTGGTCAGACTCACAGGAACAAACTTGCAGTTACAAACTTGAGTGATTTCTAAACAGATAAAGTTCCACGTGTCAGCAGCCTCAGTTTCTGTAGGACAGGTGAGTCATTCATAGGTGAATCGCAGTTGGGGCAGGATGTGAAAGTTTAAGAGTCTAAGCGGATGATTTTCAGTGAGGTTTCCTGTAGGTAATCCTGCATTACTTCTTCTGTAGCCAACATGCAAATCACAGCATGCTTTTGAAGACTCCAGGAAGTTGTCTGTCGGACTTAGAATGAGCGGGTGGAGGAGGTGTATGATTTACATACAGGTACAATTCAGAAGCCAAATCAGCTGGTTTGGCTTTTGAAGGAGACGGAAAGACACGTGATGTGAGCACGCTGAGAGGCTTGTGTTCTGTTTCCATCTGGCCTGTATCCTATTTGTAAAAAAACTGCTTTCCTTTTACATATATTCTACTGTACACAAAAAAATAAAGACTTTGTGATTAATGGTCTACGTGGATTAAAGGAAAATTATCTGTTACCGTATCGGTGGCTTATAAGATGATCAGCAGTAAAATGTATTTTGAAGATTTGGAGATAATTAGTGGCATAAAGAAATCCAGAATTCTCCATAAGGATCCACTTTAAACTTTGTCTTTATAAACTAACAGATGAGGCTTCAAGGGAATCTTGTTTCACCATCAGCCCAATTCACCACAGCCTGACCTCCACGTCTTTTTTCACACACAAACACACTCACACACTGGGAGCACTGGGAACCTCTCAGTCTGTCTAAGTTCCCAGGACGCAGTGTGTGTGGCATGCTGAGGGCCTGGGAAACAGACTCACCAACACAGTTCACAGGGATCAGAAAGGTTCAGCACAAGAACCGACTGGTTCAACGCTGACGTTGCAGTGATGCAGTCATTGTGCTGATAATTATCCAGAGAACATAATTAAACAGCCATTTGGGTTTTGTTTTTGCGAGCAGCTAATGTGTGTCTCACCTCTATTAATGATTAAATCTCAAATGGTGGTGATTATGCACATTATGCACATTTCGAGCTTAATATTTTATACTGGGTGTAGCTTTGCAAGACTAATACTTTAAAGAGCACCCTTTGCCCACTCTCAGTTTACCCCATAGATGGTGTGAAAGGCAGAGGCTATGGTGAGGTCACCCGCTGGTCTCCGATGCCGTTTTGAGCTTTTTCACCTCTGTCACCTTGGTGTTTTGAAAGAGAATATGATGAGTGAGCGTCAGATCTAACTGCAAAACTGCATGCTCATTGACTAATGATTATCTAGAATGTGTATTTTCTGTATAATACCGCATTCTGGCGCTTAGAATGAGCAAAATTCACAAACTGGACTTACTGTTTTGTTCTGTTTGAGCTGAAATGAGTGACCAAGCCCATAAACTGATAAGGAGGAATTTAAAGGTATCATTTACCCTCAGACTTCTATAGGATTAGAAGTCTGTGGGAAAATGATGGTCCATTAGTTGCTATTAAAAAAAAAGAGGGTTATGGTACTTCCATGCTGGCTTCACTTTTCAGACTCAGATGATAAAGGTGGGTGTAGCTTCTGTTTGAAACAAGTTGTCTTAATTTCCTGTGTGCTGGTGTTTAAAGCTAACATTTTTGTGGGGTTAGAGTTTCTTTGGAATTTGAAAGTAGCTTTTGAGAGTGGATGCCACAAAAATCAGCAGCAACAAAGATTACAGCATTACCTCTCTGTTTCCTAAAGACTACTGGGCTGTCCGACAAATGTGACTGACTAATCTAATTATTTGAATAAGAGATAAAAAAATCACACCAGTCAACTAGTGCAAAAGTAAAAGAAAACACTCTAAAAATTGAGCTCAATGGAAAAGATTAAACATTGTACAAATAATGTGAATTAAACAAAATATTTAAAACCATTAACTACGGCTTAAATGATTAGTTTTTAATTGTTGCTAACGTGTGGGCCCTGTGCATAACATTGCACACCGTGATCACTTTTCAGAGCATGGCTAGTAGCAGGAGCAGTTTCCTTTCCTTTCCTTCTTTCCTTCCTTCACCCCAAGCTAATATTGGTTTTTTATCTATGTTTTTCTTTTTGTTACTTTCTTTAGGGTAATGTTATTTTTATCGTCACAGTTATGTTATCATTTCTAAGTTCATATTTAAGGTTTTTCTTCATTGACATTAACATTAAATAACAAAAGGCTTTTATTTTTAATGTTTACAGAGGACATTGCGATTTTTAGTGAGATCACAGCGGAGGTATGCACTGGAGAGAAGAGGAATAAAAATCAGTAGAGGTTAAACACAATGCGTGTGTGAATGAGAGGGAGGCAGATGGAACAGTGAAGATGCAAGAAGTAGGTGGAGTGAAGGTTAAATACCATCCAAAGCAACGGACAGTGCGCAAGAGGTGAAGAAGAAAGTGTAGTCAGGGTCGAGTGTGTGGAAATGGTAATGGTGATGGCAGCAAGATGAAGCGGGAATTTCTGAATTCCCAGTCAGAATTTTAAACTGAAACAGCTACTTGAGTTGGATTTCAAAGATCGGAGCAGCCCCACCAACCCCAAGTTAACAATCCAAGATGCTGGCAAGATGCATCAGTAAGTGTATCTGGAGAAGTTTTAGACTGTACTCTCTATTTGGGGCATGCTACAGTGTTATTTTCTCACTTTTGTCTTTTTTGTCCTTAAATTCAAGAATGCAGACATTGTGGTGTTGCTAGTGTACACTGGATAATGGTAGCCCCCTATCCGGTAGACTCTTTCTAGGAAGCCCGTATAACAAGAAAGATGCTAGATTGAATGTCATATTTTGTAATGAGCAAGACTGAAATTAGCATGGACCCAATGTTTGGTAAATACCAGTAATTTTTTGGATAAAGAGCATGTCCAAATGTTCTGTGGGAGATGCAGGCACACTTTGCTCTGCCCTCTCCTCCCTCCTCTGCTGTGTTTAGTCGTTGTGTGGTCATGGGACTCAGCGACAGTGAGTAAGCATCATGTACAGGTACTTCAGGGCTGCAAATGAAAAAACTACAAACAATGATGCATATTCGGGAGGAAATTGTCTATTGTGGCAACATCAGAAAAAAAAACATATGAAGGACCACCAAAAAGAAAAGAAACAAACAAACTTTTTCCTGGAATGAGCAGAAAAAGAAAAGAAGAGAGGAGGAAGGAAATCCCTCAGACAGACCCTGACCCTAGCACAGAGGTCACTGTCGCAGTCCTTCCAGAAAGTCAAAGAATATTCAGGTAGCTCATACAGTGGTGAAGTAATCAAACCCTATGTCAAAGTAATTTGACATTTATTATTTAAATTTTAAAAAAAAATACTACTCTGGTCAATCTGGTCAAGCTATTAGGCAAGAACACCATAAAAGGTATGTAGACTCTGCAACTGATGGGAATATTAATGATATTCAGACAGTTAAAATGAAGAACTTGCTGCTCACATCATACATACAAAGCTGGGGGGGTTTTGGTGTGTTGCAGAAAGCTGCTGGGAGACGATGGACCATGATTCCATGATTCAGCACAGCTACTCCATGGAAATGAGGATTTTACCAAACAAACAAACATTGTTTCCCACAGACCTGCTGCAGCAGCACCTTGAGAACAAACATCTTGAGAAGCCTACAGGGTATTAACTCCCACCTCAAGATGTAAAACTTCAACTTTGTGTCATGAAATTTCAAAAGGGTTATGGGCCAACTGTGCAGAGCTTTCTGCACAGAAAAGGTTGCACAAAAGTGGAATACACCTGTTGATGCATACAAAAATCAACTCAAAAGGAAACAGTTCATTGGCAGGTTTTCAGTGAAACAGACAACCTGCCTGAGGCTAGCACAACATTGGGGTCCCTATTCCTTATTCCATATAAAATGGAATAATTTAGCTGTCCCAGTCATAATTACATTCTACATGATAGTGTGCATATGGTTTAATGTGAGAACAGCAGTGTGTTACTTTCCAGCCACTATGCCCAAATAGGGATATTGTGGATCACACACTCAAGCATTCAGCTGATTACAATAGCACTGCAGAGAAACACTGGTGTGACATTAAGAGATCAAAACAGCTGAAATGAGATGATGGAGATGTGAAGAGGGAATGAAAATGTCAAGAAGGTGTGTGGGTGGATGACACACACACATGCACACAAATACACAGAGCAAGAGAGAAAAAGCACGAGAATAAAAATCAGAGCAAGAAAACAGAAGCTCCTGGAAGTTCCTGCCGAGGATTATTATTACTCACCTCCACAGAAAGGAGAGGACATGAATGGATGAGGAGGTGGAGGCAGTGAACAACAGGGTGGAGGAAGAGAAGGAGGAGGAAGAGGAGGTGTTTCAAGAGTCGTGCAGTGTCTTTGAGGTTCGCAAAAAAAACAAAAAAACAAACAGGTTTCAGGCAGAAATTACATGAAGTTTTCTTTGAGAGATCAAATTTACAAGCTTGAGGACAGGAACGCACACAAGTGGCCAAGAGGATTTAATGACATGACTCTACCACTTTTTACCTCCGAACAAAGAAACTGAATTTCAACCAGGTGATGCTAAAAGTGAAAGTTCTGTCATTGCTGAAGCATTAATTCATGCAAGAGAGCCAATGAAGACAATTGGAATGGTCACATGTGTCATATTTATATTCAAAGTGTGTTGATTGATTAACGACATCAACTCATGAACTGGGAAACATATAAAACCACCTTAAGCGTTGCTTGTAGCCACTTGCAAACACCACTGTACTGTTTTTGCTCCTTCTCAGCTCCTCTATACATGACTTTTCATTTAATCATTGTTATCATTGAACTGTGCTTCTCTTCAAAGGAGTGCATTTTATCCTGTCCCCACCCCCTCCCTCACGTGGTTCTCAGTCAGAAAAGGTGTTCATGCCAGATCAGGAATAACAGGAATAACAGCAATCAAAGACCAAATAAGCAAGCACTTGGTGACAGTGGAAAGGAAAAACTCCCTTTCAACAGGAAGAAACCTCCAGCAGAACCAGAGAGGAAGGTCTAGGCATCTTTGGTGAGCCACTACTCCTTCATATTTAATAGAGCCTATTAAGGTGGTTTAGGCATCAGATGCCTCTTGGGTGCCAAAGGTGTTCCTGTCATGTCCCACCAGGAGGAGGCCCAAAAACACACACAGGTCATGCCAGAGAAATTGCATCTCTTGGTTAGCATGGAAACGTCTCGCTGTTTCCCCAAAATAGCTTGAAGAGAAGGTGGCTGGAAAGAGGAAGGTCTTGGTGTCTCTATTTAAACTACTGTGCCCACAATGAATGGATGGACAAATTGTGTCCAAGAAGACAGAAAAAAATAGATTTGTGTTTTTATAACTATGATATGTTTTGCTGTGACATTGGACAGGAGTGCAACAATTCTTACCACGATCAATAGAAGAGAAAGAAGAAGACAGACTTTGGGAGAGAAATGAGATGTCAGAAACATGTAGTTGCTGAAAAAGATGGTTAGTCAAGCGTAGATGAAGATGAGGCTGAAAGATGATTTTATGAAGGGTTTACAGTTAGTCTTTTGGGTCACATGGCCAGCTATACCTGATAAAATGTAATTAAACAGTTCACTGTTTTGTTCACTTTTATGATTACACCTCTGCTAAGAGAAAACTATGTTCCAGTGTTTCTTAGGCATGTATGATTTTTATGAGATTGTTTTCGTGCTCGTACATGTCTCACTGATGGTGTTTTTGCAGTAACACTTTTCTCTGTAACGCAATGCTTTGCAGGAATTTTCTTCGAACTTCAATGCCAGCAATTCACGGGAGAGAGCTCTGGGAACACATACACCTTCCTCTAGTGTTTGTTTGTGTGTTTGCATGTCTTACAGGGTGGTTAAAGGGTTTCAGCACCTGGAGCAGAACGAGGGAGAAAACACTTTCCAGGAACTGGCTAATAGCTGCATATTAATGAGAAACATTATGCAATCAGCTGTAGGTGTGATCTGGATGTCTAATTTCATAGCCGTAATTGGCTAAATGTGCTTATATGGTTTGGCAGGCTCACTGTGCAGTATGTACTCCTGGCACCAGAGGTAATACTGAATGTCCAGGTTGCAGGTTGTGCATGACTACTGATCTGTGACTTGAAGGTATTTAAAGGTTAGTTAAAGACTACAACAGGTTTTTGGCTTCTAATGAAAGAGTTTACCACACACACACACACACACACACGTAAAAGGCCTGCCTGCATTTGCATGCTTAATGTCATAAAGATAACACTACTGTGTGTGTCTGCTGAGTCACTGATGACTTAAAACCAGACCTTTGACCTCCCACACTGTAAACGGGACCACAAAAGGGAAAAGGACCTCATTACGCGTCACTCTCCTTTGTCTTCATTTCTCACTCTGAGCCTCCGTCGCTCACCCCACACGCCAACCACAGCAGAAACTGAAACACTCTGACCGCAGGCTGCAGCTCAGCAAAGTGAAAGTGATGTCAGTGCAGCGTGAAGGAAATTTTGGTTATGCAGGGGGCCCGTCTTAACGTCAGCACACAGTGACCCACACAGGACTCTCAAGGGGTTTTGTGGATAAAATGTTAAGAAGTTAAAATCAACAGGTAGCTTATTTTACAGATGAAATGATGAAAAGCACTGCATGATGAAGCAAGTTAGTCAAAAATGCATGACATCAAGATTTAGAATCATTTGCTGATGTAGGAAAATAGTAACATTACTTAATGACTAAAAACATTTTCACACGTGCATGTTCTTGTTTTTATGGCCCTATACTTTATTCCAGAAGGCACAGGGACATTCTTGTTCTTACTACATGGGGCAAGTCCTTTCTGTCCCGTGCCATACAACTGCCATACTGAGACACAGGATGCTTTCTATTATGGCTGTATAAAGTTTAACAGCAGCCAAGAGCAGAGCGCAGCCAGTTCAAGTTTCCTGAGGAAAAGAGCCTGTGCTGGACCTCCTTTACCAGGTGAGACATATTCAAGGGTCAGGTCAGGTCAGCTGTGATGTGAATGTCCAGGACCTTAATGTTATTCACCTGTTCTACCTCCTCGCTGTATATAAGGAGAAGAGCATGTTCTATCTTCCTTCTTGGTCTTACTGCTGTTCAGGACCAGTCTGTTGTCTGCACATCATTGAATAAAGTGGCCTGTTCTCTGTAGTAAGTCTCATCATTATCTGATATGACACCCACTGCTGTAGTGTTGGTATCAAGTGCAACTTCACAGAGGTATTTGAAGAGTGGATGGGGACACAGTCATATGTGAATAGTGTGAAGAAAGCTAGGCTCAGCACACAACCTTGTGGCGTACCTGTGTTCAGGACCAGTGTAGATGATGTACAGTTCCCTGTTGTCTCCATCTGAGGTGAATTGGTGAGAAAGAGCACAGTGATGTGGATAGTCTCAAAGTGTGGGACTTCAGGGATAGCTTCTTTGGCATTACTATATTAAAAGGCAGAAGTGAAGTCAAAAAGTAGCATCCTAACATATGTGATAGGAAGTTGCAGGTTAGACAAGGCTGTGTGAAGTGCTTTTAAGACTCCTCTCTTGATCACTTCATCCAGTAAGTGAACTAGTGGCTGTCCAGACCAACAGGGAAACTGCAAATGAGTGATGCATTTGGAGTGGATATTTATTGGCCTTTAACCTGCCAGCTCCCTAGCAGAGAACCCCATGTGCTGGAGAGCACTGAAATGTCCAGTGCATCTACTCCTAGCAAGTGGTCATTATGTGTGCTGCCTCCTGCATTCTCTTACCACTCTCTACACTCACCTAAAACCACACAGTATTTCCATTAGTGAGATAACAGCTGAATCCCACTACTTCCTGGTGAGCACTAAATGTGAGAAAGGACGGCTTTCATGACCTAATTCTACCAACATTCTTATGTTAATGTGTCGTTTAAGACAGTGCAGAATGTAATGGGAGTTGGATAGGGAAAGGAGCAAGTGGCAACATCCAGGGGTGAAAAATGAAGACCGAGAACTTTAGCACCAAAAATCGAATTTCTCCACTTGTGCTAACTTCCATAGGTTCCTGTGTTAAAAGATCAGTTTACAGCAAAAATGTTTATGGGCTAGTACGGAAAGTGTTTTTGGTATCTCTTTGTGTATTTATTTTATAACTCACCTGTTAGAATCATTTAATAGGATTTAAAGTTTGCATTATTATTGGGTATTTCCTCCTTTATCAAGAGTAGGATCATGGCACAAACATCTTGCTGTCTGCTATTTGGAGTATTTATAATGGAGTCATCTGACAAATAATATGGCTCACTGTGGTCACAATTGTACTAACAAACCAACCCAAAAAGTCTTTGCTCCAGCTGATGCATGAAAGCATGATATTTTATTATTCTGCTTAGCACACAAACTGCCTGAGTTCTGTTACTTAACACACTGTTACTAGCATTAGCTGACGAGTTAGCACTCCAAATATGGTCACTTTTGGCTAAAACTAAAATGGCTTTACCGACATGATTTACCGATTGAATTTGTGAAATACTTTTTCATTTGAATATTTAAAAATATTGATCAGGGGATAGATGCATGAGCATTATTATAAAAAATACACCAAATAAATATAAAATTCTTTATTTAGGGGTAGTTTAGAACTGAACCAAGGAGAGGAAGGTATAAGTTATTTTGTGGTTACTTTGATCCTGGATGACCTGTGAAATAAAAAGAAACACAAAGTCACTTCACAGAAATGTGTTTTAAGCTTTATGGTCTGAACCCATCAAAGTACCCCTCCTGGGAAATAAGAGTTAAACATTATCAGTCTCTAATGACTGGTTCTGAAAAGAGTTAGAGAGGGTTTATAAAATGTGATAGAGGGTCTGATTAAGTTATACTGTTCAATGTAATCAGCATTAGAAAAACAGGTCAGGTGACAACATGCTATTATATTCTATGTATACTGAATCTGTGCAGAAGGGGGAAGAGAATGGGCAGGGGTGGTTTGGTGGAGAGGGAAAGCGTGACGCTGCCAATCAGACAAGTTGCGACCATATAAGGACAGAGCAACAGGAAGCGGGGATTTCGCTGCAGAGTCATGTGACTTCCAGTTACAGCGATGCTTTCACGCACACACACACACACACACAAAGACACACATGCTTAGGTCTGCTTGCAAGTATTTATGAAGCTGTTTGTTTACTTCAGACTCCTGCACATTAACACGTACTTATTTAAATCTCATTTTGATGTAATTTTAATTTCAACTGATAAAAATCTATTAGGATCAAAACTGTGCTTAACCTTACTAATATCACAGGAAGTCTGTGAGAGCACAGACAGGGTTTTAGCAGTAGGATGCATGATTGGTCTTGACTGGAGTTATAAAAAGAGTAATTATTCATATTCAGGACCTATAGATGCACATCCTGTACTAAGGTGCACATCCTGAATACACACACACTTACTTCAGCCTCAACAATAAACCTCCTGCGTAATATTGTGTGGATCCTCATCATGCTGACAAAATAGCTCTGACTTGTTGGTGCATGAATGCTGCATCTCTGGGCTTTCACACAGTTACATAAAATTGCAACAAATGTGATAATATCAGCTATGTTAGTTAAGTCTGTGTTTGGAGATGAATGGCTAGCAGAGGTGTACGTTGCAGGTTTTCCAGACAGATGGCTGTGACGAGTACCCCGTTTGGATTTTTGTGTTTTGTTTTTTTCACCACCTACTGAGTCATTTCATTTGCACTCACTGGTTAGGTTTAGTCACTAAAACCATGCGGTTAGGTTTAGTTATTGATCACATTTTGGGTTAAATATCCTCCATTATAAGAGTAACCCTGCACAGTGATTATGACAAGTTCAGAGTCAGCGTTGTAACCTAGTGCATCACACAATGCCATCAGACTTGGTGTGTTTGGATGTTTCTGGAAATTAAACTATAGGGATGGAAGTTGACAGAGATCATAGCTGGGATGAAAGTGTAATCACACTCAGAGCGGTGGTGTTTTTCTTCTGCAGTTGATGGTGTCTGGATGGTGTGAACACAAACAAATGTTCATTGGCTCTGGCATCACCACACTAATGACAAGTGAGCAGGAAAACCCGACCTCTGACCTCCCACACTGTAAACTGGACCACAGAATGGAACTGAACGTGCTAACACGTCACTCTGTTGCTCTGTGTCGCTAGCTCCGCTCCCTAATCTGATTTTGCCTCAGTCGGCCGACATGCCGACCACAGCAGGAACTGAAACTCAGACCGCACATTGCAGCTGTGTATTACTGCAGACAATGTCTGGGTTTACCTTTTAGATTTTTAATGGTCTTTCCTTTACCGCCACACTCAGGACAAACTTTATAAATCAGAAGGGCTGTTTGTTATTTTTCCTTTTATAGGGCAATATTTACAGATATGCAGATGACACTCAATGGTATGTTTTAGCATCACTGAACCTGCGATATCAGCTGCACAAATCAGTAATCAATTGTAAGTGTGATTACAGCATTTATCAGTTTTAATCCATAATTATTCCATAATCCTTGACTGAAATCCTGTTCCTGCATGTAACAGTTATATCACACTTGGGATTTTATGACATTTACGACATTCCTAAAAAAAAATAAAGTGTCATAATTTGTATTGACCCTTGATTAGTAAGGATGATTCTTTGTGGGTTTTTTAAAAAATTATTATTATTGTGCAAGACAGGGCATTAAAAATATATTTTAAAACAATCCAAAATAAACCTGCAATCAAAGGAATCCATCAAGTGAAGATTAAATATGCAGCTTATCTTCTTGTTGTCATTTTATATGTCGACGTTGCACACCAGTTCTTCTTCCTCTGTGGTTAGTAATACAGAAACCATCACCCACATTCAGTATCTTCACCCACAGATCTGCCTACAACCATCGGCAGCTCCAACCTGCTGCTGCTTTCCTCTTTGTCACGGTTCGCCCTTCATCACTGCATGTATTACAAGAGCTTCCTGTGTGCACAGATGTAGGCTACAGCTTTTACTGATACTTAAGCACATATTTGATATTTTGTTTTGTTGCTGCAACCTTTTCAATGAGCATTTTACTGAATGCCAAACACTTGCTCCTGTCCATACATTGTACTGTACAAACACCAGGTTCTGTATATACGCTGTTCTGTGTGGACTCATTGTTATTCACCAACCATGCTGGGAGATGCTGATTGTCATGGTAACAGTGTGGGAGCTAACAGCATGAATGAAGAACACAGATTATTTTATTCAGCCCAGGTTTAGTCATCATTCATATTTTTACTGACAGAGCGCAGCACTGGCAATGGCAGTAGTAGAGGTAGAGTAGTAGTAGTAACAAGGGAGTAATTTCCAGTGGGAACAGATAAATCTGCTTCTCTCTCCAATGTTCTGCTTTTCCATCTTTACTTTTACAGTTTGTTAAATGTATTAAATCGCTCTTAAACAGAAACATCGCTTCTGCCCAGCTTAGAGAAGAGACAAAATGAAGAAGGTTTGCTTCGGGGGACGAGAGAAGCTGAATATAACCAAAACCATCAGCACATTTTTTAATTGCAAAAGTGCCCCAATATACATCCAAGGCTAAAAGAAGAAAAAAGGCCTAATCTAAGTCTAATCTTTGAGACTAGCAGTAAAAAAAAATGACATAATCATAACCAATAATGTGCACAACAAGCTCAGATTTATAGAAATAATGGTGGAAAAACATAATATAAAAGTTATATAAACGTTAGCGTGGAAAAACTAGTGAATCCTAATTTAATAAAAGCACAAAACTTAAGTTAGCATAAGAAAAGAAGTGTAAGAAAAACAATGAAACTAACTTAAATCCTAAAGTTTGCATAAAGACCAGTCACTGAATTTAGCATACATAACTAATGTTAGAACAAATACTAACATTAGCAAACAAAACAGAAAAAAAAACACCTTACCGGAGAAAAATGTTACCATAGCTTTTAAACATCATAAGAGTCCTAAATGAGGCATGAAGAAAACAATAGCATAAAATCATATGTTAGGGCAGCATGGTGGTGCTGTGGTAACACTGTGACCTCACAACTTTCCCAGTTCAAAAACCGGGTGGGGCCCTGCTCCCCCTGTGCCTACGCAGGTTTCCTCTGGGGACTCCATCTTGCTCCCACGATCCAAAGACATGCACGGTAGGTTAACTGGTGATTCTATACTGGCCGTGGAGGAAAAGTAGATAAAGTGCTTGAAGTATATTGAGTAAAGTTCTATATGTATGTATCTATAGCACTTTGATTGGTCAGTAAGACTAGAAAAGCACTATACAAATTCACATAAAAAAGACACAAGATAAAAATCTGTGATAAAGATGGTATAAGGAGGTTTCAGCTAGCTTAATGCACAACCCCAATTCCTAAGAGTTGGAACACTGCAAAATGTTAAAAAAACAAAACAAAAAACCCCCCAAAACAACAAAACAAAAAAAAACAGAATCCAATGGTTTTCAAATCTAATAGACCCATGTTTTATTCACAAGAAAGCACAGAAACATATCAAATGTTTAAAGTGAGACATTTTACTTTTTCATATTATTTGAGGGGCAGGGATAGCTCAGTAGGTAAGCTACTGAGCTACCTACTTATTATTATTTCAAAAGGTCTGACATCCACACAAGTTAAAGCTATATCATGCAAAAAAGAAGCCATATGTGAACAAAGATCCAGAAATGCCACTGTCTTATCTGGGCCAAAGCCAATTTAAAAACTGGAAAAGTGGAAAACTGCTCTGATATTGGGGTGTTCCTCAGTATGGCGCCCTGGTGAGGTGAGGGTTAAGGATTTGATTATCTGCAGCTGTAGGTCTGGCAGGTCAGATCTTTCAGAGACTGAAGTGTGGCAGGTGTGAAGATGTGACACCTCAGACTGTGAGAACTTATCACCACGGTGAGCAGACACTTGGATGTCAAAGGTCAGCTTTAACTACCTGCACCATGACCTCTGAAAAGGACAGACCCTCCTGGAGACACAAGGACCTCAGCTGTTTGACAGCAGGGAGGCTGGGATCAAAACACACAGGGTTCAGGTAGTAAAAATTACTACCTGAAAAACTGCCTCCTGTAGCAACATGAATTAATGATCATAAGCTTCATAAGTGAAGCTTAATTCCCAAGGTACCATATGAGAAACTGGGACAATTCTGTAGCTTATAAAGAGATAAAAAATAATATTGAGCAGAATTGAGTTCAGCTTATTGCTGTTTTCCTCCACAGTAAAGTAAGAATTGCACCAATAAAAAAAGGATCAAAAAAAAAAAAAAAAACAAAAAAAAAAATAAAATAAAACAGCCC
>VUQG01015034.1:0-18077 GCA_015106755.1 Etia nguti
GTCCAAACTTCATGTATGTATATATATATATATATATATATATATATATATATATATATATATATATATATATATATATATATATATATATACACATATATATATATATATATATACACACATATATATATATATATAAAAAGTTAAAGAAAAATTATGAAAATGATCAGTTTGGCAGCAATGGATTTCCACAGACAACCAGCACTAATCACCTGTTTTATGTAATTTATTTTTTCAAATTATATTTTCAAAGTAAAAACAAATGATGATGCTGGTTTCTTAATGATCCTGGATTTGTATGAACTGATCTTCTGGGATCTAACAAGTCTCTGTCACATTTTGAATGTTTGTAACGTGTTTCCTGTTCTGCTTTGTGTCGTCTTCCTCCTGAACACAGTAAACCTCTGCCAGCTTCACTCTGAAGCCTACTGGCTCTAATTCTTGGTTTAGTTCTCCACCTGGTGGCTTTCAGAGGAACTGACAGAGACGGGACGTCATCGCTCATCAGTCCATGAAATATGCAAGTCACTGTCAGCAGAGAGGGATTATACCTCTTTGTTTACAGGCACTTGTGTGGTTTTCTTTATGAATCTGGTCCCATTCCTTTTCATTTTCTGAAAGTTTTCAGTGTTGCCAAAACCAAAACCAAAAGCCATAACTGACTTTCATCAAATGTTATTGTGCTGCTATAGAACTACGATTGATGTAAAGCTGACACGCTTTAAAACTCTCGATATGACAGTGAAGGACTTGCTTACTGATTTCCTTCTTTACACTTAATGTTAGTAATGCTTGGATGGTTTTTCCGACCTGGTCGATGACGCTGATGGCGTCTCTGATGTTGATCTTCTGATAAGCCTCCCACAGTTCACTCTTCCTGTAGACGGACTTCCTCAGCAGCAGCTTACTCAGGTAGTTCTTGTCAAACTGCTCCCACCTGAGCTCAGACAGAGCGACAGGTATGAAACACTTTGTCTCTGTAGCTTACTCTGATGTTGCTATAATGTTGCAGTGATGTCGGGGGAACTCACTTGTCTCTCCAGTGGTGATATCCCTGCAGTCCTGCGATGTCCTCCACTGCAGTCAGGATGTGGTCGAAGGCCTGGAAACAAAAGAAGGGCGAAGGTGAAGAAGGTGAAGAAGAAGAAGAAGAAGAAAGGGGGAAGAAAAAGAATTCACCCTCTCATGGATTTCCTCATTGATGGTAGGCTTCCTGTTGGTGGCACGAGGAACTTTGAGCCACTTCACCAGCGGTTTGATGGTCAGACCCTAAAGACGAGAGAAGAGTCTCAGAGAGCTTCTCTTCAAAAGTATGTGGACACATCCTCTAGGACCTTCTGTTATTTCAAGGGCTAAAGTCATGATGGCACTTCCAGTCTAGCATTTTAATCTCAAAGAGACCCCCAAAAAGTTGATTCTGTTCATCTGGACGTAGCGTTTCCAGTGGGAGAAACGTTTCGTCACTCATCCAAGTGACTTCTTCAGTCTCAGGATTTACTTACCTGGATGATTGAGAATGCATCAAGACATCTCAAAGAGACGTTTACTATCGAGGTGACAAATAAAACAGAGCCATCTATCTTTGCTGTATATGCGTCTGAATCCACTAAAGGTGGGTTTACCAACACAAGATTCTCCTGTGACTGAAGATTTAGTGGAATATTCTTTTGCTTTTCTAAATATTCCTGAGCCTTGTAGCAGTGTTTTTGCCTTCTCGTTCTTCTTTTTCTACATATTAGATGAATATGAGTATAAGCACTGATTCCACAACATTATAGTGGACCTAAAACTGGTCCAGTATAGCCCTGTCTCATGTCTCAGCCCCCCCAGAAGAAGACTCACAGCCTCTGAAGCAGTGTTCCAGTTTCTTCTACTGTTTGTCTAAAACAGCCCATAAACTTGAGAAATGATTTTATCATAATCCAGAGATGAGTCAGTTTTATCTACCTCTAAGTCATGTTTTCGTTATTATCTAAGTGATAAACCACCATCTGTTGCACTCAGACGATAACTCAGTAACAGCAGACATTTGTGGGAATCACCACCGTCTGCTGAGGTCCGTGATTCATGACGGGAGACGGGAATCAAAGGTCCTTCGGCCTCAACGTCAAGTCATGACTTACACCAAAGTACACTCTTTAGATTTAGTGTTTAGAATAGAACAGACTAGAATAAACACACACTAACTCACTCGGCTGCTTCTGATTCCAGGGGATGGTTTTCGCTGGATATGCTTATTTTACCTAAATTATCATGATATCAGAGACATGCATGTGTGAGATGACGGAAGGATGAATCTGTGAGTCCTCCTAACAGCCTGAAGCAGAGACAGTTTATGCTGGGTCCTCATTTTGATTGGTTGCTTTGCAGTTGACTCCGTTGGCGACTTGTAAGTATGATGAGAAAGTCTTAAATGGTTCTTTTTGGAGCCCAAAAAGAACTCCTGTTTGTTATCTGTGGATGCTTCGAAGCACACTGAGCACAGCATAAAGGACAGGCATGGTTTGACCTGCTGCTTAAGTTGTTTCGCTGAGAACAGAAGCATCAGCAAAGTCCGACTTTCCTCCAATTTCCTTGATAATTTCACCACTGAATGTGAAATTAAAGAAGATTTTATAACATCGACACAACTATTTAAAGGTGAAAAAACTCATATAAGTTTTTTAAAATGCTTTACTTGTGACAGATTCAGGTTCTGACACATCAGATAAACAAACAAGGCAAATTTCAGTCAGTCAGCAGCCAGTTAGTGAGAAAAACTGAAAAATGGCTGAAGTGAACAGACGCTAATTGGTCAAATTTAAGGGGGGAGGGGAGCAGGGCCACCTCAGGTCACCCTTTAGCCATGCCCCTGCTTCCATCTGTGCAGAATAGTGTAACTCACTGGTTTCAAACTAAATTTAATCTGTGTAAAAGTCACTGCGTGGGTCACCTGACCTCATTCATTTCCTTGTCTGTCTTTCAGGGAGGGCGCTGAACACCGTCACTCCTACCTGGAACATGACGGTGAAGAAGACGACCACGATCGTTGTTGCAACGAAGTAATCCTTGGCTTTGACTTGCTCGCCGTCTAGCAGTACCACCAGGGCGAAGGCCACCGCTCCCCGAAGGCCGCCATATGACATCACCACCTGGTCGATCTTCTCCAATGGGACGAGGCGGAAGCGGTTCAGGACCCAGGTCTGACCAACCACACCTGGAGAAGAAGGGGCGACAGGTTCACCTTTGTGCTGCATGAAATATCTTAATTTAAGGGTGGAGATGATTCGAAATATTTTCTGGATTCAATTTAAATTCTGCGCGCCTCCTTTGAAGCTTTGCGTTTCACAGTTCAGCAGGGAGAGGTGGAGCAGGAGGAGGAAAAAAGCCTTAAAGGTTAAAAAGGAGGTTTTTCTCTGTCTGATACGAATGTGACATTTGAGCGTGCTCAGTTAAAGATCAGCCATGCAAAAGGTCACCGCAGGAAAAGCAAACAGAAAAGGACAAGCTGGTTTATTCCATCAGTGATCATCGAGCAGATGCTCCATATTTTTCTGCTTTTCTGTCTCCTCGTGCACTCTGAAACATATCCTAGTAAGATGCTAAACTATTTTAAGACATGATGGAAACCGACTGACCGACAGCTCTGAAAATTAAGATGAAGACGAGGGTGCAGGACACCAGGCCCGTGTCCCAGGCCCATTTTGACTTGTCCACAGCTGAGATCCCCAGGAAGATAAAGATGATGGTCTCGGCGATGCTGGCCAGAGTCTTCATGGTGTACTTCACCGTGGTTCGAGACTTCTGGGAAATGTTGGCCTCCACATATTTGTTGGCCCCGATGCCACAGAAGGTCATGCTGAGATGTGACGAAAAGAGAAAGCGAGATGTTGTCTCGATGAGAGACGTCATGCTGTAAAACTTAAAATCAGACCAGAGTAGACACAAAAGATGGATGGAAATGGTTTTGTTTTTGCAACCAGAGAAGTCGCCATCTGCTGATGATCAGAAAGAATGCAGATTTGCAACACTTCTCCACTGAGTTAACACCTCAGACCCAGAACCCGCTCCATCTTTTATACACTGGTAGTTGTGATGGTAGAGGACGGACTTACGACAGGATGGCAGACAGGGAGAAGAGCTCGGCGGTCAGGTAGGCCAAGTAGACCATCAGGAAGACAAGGAGTGGCTCGATGATCCGGACTTTCTTGGTGAAGCGAGTGATGAAGCCCAGGATGACGGCAAAGATCAGACCCACCATAGTCCCCCCGATACTGACGATGAGGAAGGAGGCTGCAGGAGAGGAGGAGGACGTAAGTCACAGGACTTGGTATTTAAGTCAAAGTTTGATCCTTTCTGTGGACTCACCGACTCCTTTGAAGTAATCTGCTGTCTGCACATTCTCTGCTCCCACTTCCACAAAGGAAATGTAGACTTTATATAAAACCTGCAGAGCACAGACAGGTTTAGACTGTAGGTGTTTGGAGGTCTGAGCCCACGGATGGTCTAATTTTTAGTGATCTGCCTCTCGGGAAAATTAGCTAAAGTGCAAGTGCTTAATAGCACCACAAGGTGGAGCCTCGTTCTTTTTTTGTTATGTTGAGCTGGAGTGCTCACAGAGACTAACAGAGGTCATCATGTATGACCAGGCAACAACCTTTGACCCCGGGGCTGATAAATGAAGCTGTCATGAGGTGATAAAAACTGTAGTTCCTTGAGTGGCCACTTGAGGCTGACTTCAAAAAGAGAGTCAGTCCTCTAACATGTTTACAGCCTGGCACACAAATGGTTTCCATTTATAGCTAATTTTTTTGCTTTGTTGTTTTTTGTATCTCACCTGTATAGATTTTGTTCACATTTAAGGACTGGCAGCCTCAGCCAGCGGTTCTCTGCTCGGCTTCACCTCAGCTTAATTAAGTTTTTAATATAATCAGTGTCTCAGGAGTGTGGAGGTTTACACGTTTTGCCTCACACGCAAAGAATTCCTGATTTGAAAGCAGAAGGACACAAACCCAGCCTCAGGGGTCACAGGCTGGTGTACTCCGAGTGTCAGCCCTGTGGGAAGGTTGTGTCAGGTGGGGCGCGTGCTGCAAAAAATCTGCTCCCAATTATTGCAGCCTTATTTGCTGTGGCTTCCCTTTGGGAAACCTGTCAAGAAGTCTGTGCTGCAGTTTCCGTGATTTAAACTCTAAAACAATCTAGATGAAGAAACGTGTTGTTGCTGTTTTGTTTACTGCCAGGTCACCTGGAGTTTGGCACCTCTGTGCAGTGCATTTTTGAACGTACTGCCCAACACTAGTGATAACCAGCTGGATATCAGCTCACTTCACTGGGTTATATTGCTTTCTTTTTTATTGTCCTGCAGTGGAAACCCCTCCCTGCTTTTCAAACACTGAATGATTTCATGTCCTCTGCTCTCTAAGCTGATTCACACAGTATGAATCTCCACTTTATACCCACAAATAATCATTTCACAGCAGGAATTCCAGGCATTCTTACTGTTTACAGGACCTTAATGTGCTGCGTGACAACAGTAAATTATAGCTTGCGGCTTCGGGGAAGCATGCAGCACTCAGCTGAGCCTGAACAGTAATAACTGTGATGTGAAGCGATTGAACAGCATTAGTGTGCGGCGAGCCTGAGAAAATGAACTCCTTCCTTCGTCCTGTGCGTGCAGGTCATGGCTGCAGTGCTCCCACACTTTGGTTTTTTCCATTTCTTGGTGGGATTAGCTCAGATTCGGAGTGCTGCTGAGGATTAGACAGTTGCAGTGTTAATCTCCTCACATCTGATTAATCTCAGCTTTCTCAAACAGTAAATGTGAGAAAATGTGAAGGTTCTGCTCTTCTGGCCTGGTCCGTGTTCATCACGCAGCTCTGCTGCTCCAATTCATCAGATTCTGTCTCTTCTCTGTCTCTCTTGATGTGGAGTAACATCATAAATCAGCGGACCTGCTGCCGCTCAGACTGGCACTAGCACCGACACTCGACCTTTCACTGCTACCATCACTTAATACAAATGCAACAAGTGGAGTATGAAGTGCAGGAAACAATATGTTCGCACAAACACGGCCCACAGTGCGTCCTTGTGTGCTAGTCATTATTGACCTTGTAAGCCGCTCTGTTGCCACAGCAACACACCTGACATGATGAGGCATGTGTGAGAGCGAGCGTGTGTGTGTTTGTGCGCAGCTCTGCCTTAACATGTCATGTATTTCTGTGCTGGTTTTACTCCTACTGTGGGGACGTATGTCTGTTTGCCACATTGTGGGGACACAAAGCAGTAAGCTGCTCAATTTTAAGGTATGTTTTGAACAGGAAAATACTGTGTGGGGGTGCATGTGTGTGTTGTTTATTTTTTATTGTAATTTAAGTTAGAAAATGTGACTTTTGATATCAAGAACTGTTTTGCAAATGTTTCAGCAGAGATTGCACAGACAAAAAAAAAAGAAAAACACATACATACATAAAGAAAATAAGTTTACACATGAATCAGATTTTCTGGTGATGTTTCAACAAACTTAAAGTCATCATGACATAAAAACTCGTATTCTTATTGGAGTCTTTCAGGATTGGGTGATGAGTTAAAATTTTAAAACCAGTCACCATCAGTAACAATAACCAGCTGGTGATTGTTATTGATGGTGAATAACGGTACATGCATGTGTGTGTGTGCCACTTTCCATCCCCCATCCCTTGTGTCTGACTGACTGTGTGAGTTTCTCACCACGGTGACGGCGTCGTTGACCAGTGACTCTCCAAACACGATGATGAAGAGCGTTTCATTGACGTGAACCTCCTCGAACACGGCCAGCACCGCCACGGGGTCGACGGCTGAGATCAAGGCGCCGAACAGCAGGAAATCCAACATTTCGGCCTGCACGTGCTCATCTGCAAGCACAAGCGTGTTCACACATGGGAAATATGAAGAGACAGGTCATCACAACAATAACCAAATGACAAACCATTGAAAGCCACAGAGAGTGCAGGTAGGGTGGAGTGGGTGGAGATGAGTGTCAGGGGTGATTTGTGACAAAAGGATAGCAGCAAGAGTGAAAAAGGAAGACCTCAGAGGAGAGAACATGCAGAGGGTTGGTGTGACAGAGGAGGAGACAGAGGCAGATGATCTTCTGTGGTGAAGAAGAAGAGGTGATATGTGTTTCTTTATTTGCTGTCATATATAAATGTGCTCCAGAGTAAGAAGCATGACCACGACCATGATAAACATGACCAAAGTTTCAAGTAATGAGGTCAGCACACGTCCAAAAAACTCCCTGTGAGAAACAAAGATGAAGAGTTAAAGGAAGAGGAGGTACAGCGGCTTGTTTCAGACAGAGGATGGACCGGAGGGATACACCCAAGCCCAACGTGACATAAATAAGGATTATGTTGAAATTTGAATTATGGAAAGCTATGGAAATAAAGATAAAGGTGGAAATGAGCACCATGAATCTCCTTTAAAGGCACTTAATGTAATGTGGATTGTACTGTAAATTTACTGCACTCGGTGTGTGTTTGTCCTGCACTAAATGCTATTCTCTGGCACATTTAGTTAAAATTTATTCACAACTCACTCCAAGTTATTTCTGTTTCCTGGAAAGAGGCACTGCCTTAAAGGCTAAACGCAGAGAACAACAAACTGATTGCTGTAAAGAGCTCGGATTGAGGGCAGACTCTAAATCCTCTGCACAGAGGTGGGGCTGTGTAGGACTGCAGATGCACACCTGTGACCTATGACCCCTGCACCCCCAGTCACTGACCTATGAACCCCAGCAGTTTGGCAGCGTACAGGGAGAATCCGGTGCAGAAGGCGTTCCACAGCGTTCCCACCACAGCGTATGTCAGGATGGCTCCCAGGTTGTCGAAGAAGAGCCTGGCCGGCATGAAGTATCCGGCATCACCCACGATGGTCGGCAGCAGGAAGAGGAAGAAGAGGCTGGGCTCTAGCTGGTATAGCTGCTTCTTATTGGCTATAAGGACGACCCCGCCCAGGACCAGACCCAGCAGGATCAGCATGCAGCTCTCTGGGACCACGGTGGTGAAGCGCTGGGAGAAGTGGAACACTGTAGGACAAGATGCACTGATTACAAAACAAGGCTTGAAAAAGTTTGCACAACTTCCTTAAGTTTAATTCTTCATCTGCTTTTCTTAAGTTACCTTCTCTACCTTCTATTTCCTGCAACAGCTCCTCTTTGTTCCTTCTGCTACCAAATCCTATGTCAGCTTTATTTTTCTCCACCTGCTTGGCTCCGCAAACATCTGACTCTGCAGCTCCTGACTCATGATTAATTTTAGACAGGTCTGCAGGTGTGAACACGGACATGTGTCACACGTGTGCAGAGATGTGAGGAGGGAATTATTTGCTCTCTGGATTGTTGATATTTTTGCATTTGATGAAACACAAAAACAAAAATCAGTGCTGCCATTGTGGATGGCCTTGGACATGTAGTTAGGAATCCATCAAGGCCTGCGATGAGTCACAACAAGACACACACACACACACTCACACACACACACACACACAGAAATGCTGGTGATGCTCCTCATAAATCAGGACACGAGGAAAAAACATCAAAGCCTGAACGAACATACTGTGTGCGTCTGTTTCCATGATGATTCATTTACACCAATCAGAAGGCTCTGCTCCATCCGCCAGGGCTGGATCACCATCCAGACAAACTGGGAGCCTGCCCAGGGGCCCAGGGAGCCTCTGACTTCCTCGTTATCATTTCAGTCGACATAATTTGATCAGCTGAAGCAGAATGAAGCAGAACTACAAGTGATCCTACAAGTCAGCCGAACCCAGAACCTTCCACTGCATCACCATCGTGCTTCCTGAATATTCTGCAGACTTCAATACTGAACTTTTCAAGCCAAACCCACTGAAATAAGTCTTTTTAAACAGGGTAACTCTGCATTTTATTTAAGCTGGTCATCGGGATCACAATGCTCCATGTTCTCCGTGACCATGGATACCAGTGCTGGGTCATCCCAACACTGAATTCTCCACATACACACATGGAGCATCAGCTGTTTGCAGCTTTTAACTAGAATAAAATAACAAAACATGAACAAAACTTTAAACTTCATGTGTGAATGAGCTTTCTGCCTGACTCACATATATGAACAGATATGTGTGTGTGTGTGACGCTCTTACAGAAAGCAGTTCAGTTACATGGTGTACTCGTACACGACTCTAACTGTGCTCTGGATAACAGATGGCAGAGGAGCCACAACAAGAGGACAGATAGAGACAGACAGAGACAGGGATACAGTCCTTCAGCTTACTGTACAGAGCATTGCATAACTTTTGTAATTTTTCTACCAACATCATAAGATAACGTCTGTCGATCTTTGAGCTTCTGGGTCTGTGTCCTAACCCTTTAAAGCCTGAACTATGAAATAATTACTTAATTTTGAAAACACAGTGTTAATTAAACTTTCTGACAATTTAATTAACTATTCATTTTCATATACAGTACGAGTTTTAATTTGTATCATATTTGCTACATCTGGCATTTTTATTGCAATTTATTTAGTTTTTGGGGGGAACAACACACAAATGATGAAAAACTCAAATGCTCATGTATCAAATATGATACACTTTACATTAAAGACTTAAACTTGCATTATTTTTAATAGCCAACAGCAGACGACTTCTCAAAGAAAGACGTGCGAGTGTGTGGAAGTTTATGGGAAACATGATTCTACTGCTTCTGTGAGCTATGACTTCAGTGAACGATTTTCTGAGTATTACTAGTTAGAATTATGATTAAATACGAGTGAAGTTACTCTCGATTTCTCAGTCAGCCCCTCGATTGTCACGTCCGGGTTTCAAACTCCAACACACCAACTGGGAAAACACTCATTTTAAAGCTTAACATCAGGACTTAACAAACGGTGGCTATGCTCATATTTTTTAAATACTATGCTCAATAAACTAACTGCTGTGCATTTAGTAAACTATATTTAGTAAACTATATTTAACAAATAAAATGTAAGAAAATAACAATGCAGCCCATAAATGTTGAGTTAAGAGAGAGCTCGTTGTCTCAACAACATCAGTCTGAAATAAAATCTGAGATTTTTGTGCTTGACGCTTCATTGCTTGTTTCAAGAGAAGCATGTTTAATATTTGCCTTGTACAACAGTACACACACACACACAGCTGAACCACCTACACACCAGACGCACAGCGAGGACAAAAAACACTGAGAACATTCAGCTGCTCAACATGAGGTCCAGACATGAACATTTATACACCACACATCCAAAGCAGCTCTGAAAACAAAGAGTGACAGCGTCTGAGACCGAGTCTGATTCCTCTGAGCTGCAGAGCTCCACCATTAAAACTCATCCCTGAGGCTTCATCACCATCGATCTACACACATATGGTGGTTTATTCTGACTCACTCCAACACGCACCGCCCTGCTGCCAAACAAAATCTAGAACAACAAACACTGATTCATCCACTGCAGAAAATAGTCCCCAAAATGGTCTATTAACTCCTAAATGACAGTCAACAGTCTCTTAAAAACATGACTGAACCTAAAGTTTATAGATCTGTTAAGAAGGTTTGACTTAAGTGAACCTGCCTTTAAGTCTAGTTTAAGCATTTGTGAGGTGTTTCTATGACTTCAGTGGAAATGAATGAAGAGCTCATGATAGAAAGGAAAAAGTCAAAAACAAAAAGAAGAGAAAAGAAAGAGAAATGAAAAAAGGAGAGATGAAGGTAAATATGAAACGAGGAAATGGAAGTAAGAACATCTCAAAAGAAACAAGCAAACAGAAAAGGTAAAGAAAAACAATATCTTATATTCTCTTCTTGATTTTCTGTGTAGGATTTTAAATATTTTCATAGACCGTGAAGAAAAATGAAGGTATAGATTGGATCTGCTCCGTCACAGTTTCGCTTTTGAAGATATAAAGATTAAAAAACACAGTTTTAGTTTTACAATGTTAAAGACACCAGGAAAGGGCACATTTGTCTGAGACCATCTTCAGTGGCGGATTAACCCACCCATGGCACTCTGTGACCCTGGAAGAATCTCACAGGGACAGGAAATGGGGAATTTAACAGCAGATGCTTGTGTTCGGCGTTAACGACAGGAAGAACACACAAGAGATCACCAGATCTGCTTATTTACGTCTAAATCATCTGAATGTGTGCAGGGCTGGAACAGAGGCACAGTGTGTGTCTGTGTGCACGCATGTGTGTGTCACTAACATTACCACATTAGTAAGCAGTATGTATAGCATGTGCGTGTTATTGTCTTGCAGCGCAGTGACTCACCAGCAGCTTAGAAAGCATCTCTGGGTGGTGTATGTCAACAGGTATTCCTCATGTTGTGTGGACTTAAATGTGCAATCACACTATGGGGACGAGTCTTCTTTACAGGGACGAAAGCGTTATGTCAATTGGATGTCCTCACTAAGAGATCGAAACGAGAATGTGTGTGAGTGTCAGTTAAAATCCTGCTGCTCTGGTTCTGCTCTGAAACGTCCTCAAACACTGAAGCTTTCAAAGACCGAGGTTCAAAGGTTTCTTTGTTCTTTCCACATTTTAATACTACATAAAGTTTATTGTTCATTACTATTAATGTTTTACTTATTTTAGCGCTTTTTCCTTCCTGCTTTATTTTGTATTTTTGTGTAAATGTCAAAGCAACAAATACTGCTGCTTAAAGTGATTACACGAAATGGATGATAAACATAAAAGTTTTGGCAAATAATAATTCATTTATAGGTCATTGTTTAATTTTTTTTTAATATGGTTCACATCTCGGAGTCCAAGGTGAGATGACAGAAATAATGATGTCATCATCCAAAAACATGCCCAACCAAGAAAACAAGCTATAAAAAAGTGGCAGGAGCTGAATTTTAACCTATACCACAAACTTTTTATGAGCCCAACTGAATCGTTTCTAATGATAAGTAATAAATATTAATAAATATTTTATGATGGATTCATGCAACAGCCAATCCCTCCAGCCTCCAAATATAGTTTTTTTTTTTCTCTCTCCGTTTAAAAGTGAAAAATATTAATTTATGTACATGGTTTGATGACCCTCCTGTCAGTTTGTCCTCAGAGGTCGGGTAATCCTGGGGTGGAGCTGAGGAGGCCTAGACAGCTGGTGGTCATCGGGACTGATTGTAGCCTAGACTAGCAGACGTGGCCAGTTCTTGGCTGATGGAGGCAGACTCATCCGCCCACTCATCCAAGCACACACGCCACATAAGTGACCTCTTAATCTGTAAATAAACCTCTTAATCTACCTACAGGGACTCCTTCATTTGTGTCAAGATGGAGACACCTTGGGGAAACTGGGGTCTCCTCCGGGATCTGGACCCGGGACCTCATGAAACCCAAAAATTAAGGATCATTCCTCTACGCTCTTCTTTCATCTACTCCTGTTCTTGCTGCTCCCTGTCAGTGGGACCCTTTCCAGCTGAAAGTAGGCGCTAACAAGATGCCGAGGTGCTGGGGTAGCACTGTTTCAACAGGATGAAGCTGGTATTGAGCGGTCAGTAAGCTACTTGCCCCACAGGTTCAGGTTTTGCCAGCTAAACTACTCTGTTGTGGAGAAAAGAAGCACTCACTTTAATATGGGCTTTGAAACACTTTGAAGTGTATTTAGGCAGCAGTGGGAGTCCTCTTGTGGTATATACCAACCACAATCCTCTTATTTTTGCACACTGTAGAGAACACAGATCAGTGCATGATGAGAAGGTGCTCGTTTTAACAGCTCTACCAGGTGGACGTCCAACATTATGTCTGTTTTGTTTTTTTCATTTCTGGAGTTTTCTTCTTCAGTTCTCTTAAAGGTGCTTCTTAGGTACTAAGATGCTGAGAACAGAATTGGTGAGGACTGGAATTGGTGCAGCAGTAACTAAGGTAATCTTAGTATCTTCATAAATACATTTGTTAGTCTTAATGACTTAAGTATGTAACAGCTGGTGTCACTTTTACTATCTAATCATAACAAAACAAAACAAAACCAGCCATATTTTAGACAGAAAGGGTGTAGGTTGAAGCAACAGCTTATGTACACCTACCCCGCATACATATTAGACAGTTTAACCAACCATGAAGTGACAATGCTACGAGTCAGTACGTAGAATGGTCAGATAAAAATTTTTGTCCAACAGCTGAAGAGTCCTGTCGATGCTAAAAACTCTTAAATTTGAACATTTACAGTGATGCAAAACCAACAAATACTACCAATACTACTACTACTAACAATAATAAATGTTAGACTTAATATTATAGTGTATAGCAGAGATTTATTGTTGTGGCCTCATTTATCTGGAGTCTTTATTTCTTTTTACGAAAACAATTTAATGACTGATCCTGCGTTCATGTATTATTCACTAAAAATGATTTTCTCGTTTTGAACTTGGTGATATCTCAGTTTTCTGATCTCGCTCCTTTTTATGACCTCCATTGTGTAATCTAATCACCAAGAAACTAAATGTGTTTTTATTACTTCAATAACTCGTTTATCACGTGTAGTTTCATTTTATTCCTGTCTTCTGTCTGCTTGCTTCATTTTTAAACAAACCGAATGATCAGAAATAATCATAACATACTGCTAAAATAGTGTGGTTAGTTAATATTATTAGTAAAATATTAAAATTGTTGGCAGTTATTAGTATTTTTTGTTAGAAAAAAAAAAGAAAATATTTGTTACTAATTTTTCAACCATTTAATGAGTTAAGCTGTCAGCTCGAAGTCACCATCAGTGATGAGCCTAATCCTTCTTTTAAAGTTGTCCTCAAAATCCTGGTACTCATCAAACAAAAAAGAAAAAAAATCATTTACTTTTACTTTTTTCTTTTCTCTACCATTTTTAAAAAAGAATTTTTTTAATTTTGGTCGTTGACCCTAATCAGGGTTAGAAACATCACCAATGATGACTTAGACGTCAGTGTTAACTATATCAAAAATGGGGTGGGTTCAGGGGGCCCAGCAGGAACTTTCTGGCCCGTGGCTCTGCAGCAGGTGAGTCCGGCTGTGGCTGCAGCCATTCCCTGACTCTCATTAAACTTCCAGTCTGGTTCCAGCTGCGTAAGGAGACCAGTAAAGTTCCAGTCTGTGTACTGGTGCTGGACACACACACACACACACACACACTTACAGATCTTAGCCACGCTGGCCACCAGTAGCCAGATGGCGATGATGTACGGGGTCTGGACGTAGCTCCACTCCCACTGGACCACCCGGTACCCGCCGCCGTGATGATGATCATGCTCCCCTGCGTCTTCCTCCTCTCCGGTGCCGGTCGGCTCCTCTGCAGCAGACCGGGCCAAGGCGACGCCGGGCGCCCCGTATTCCGCCCCGGGCTGCGGGAGGAGGAGCGGCGGGGCGGAGGGAGAGGCGGGGACCGGCGGAGAGAAGCCGAGTCCCGGCCCCCGGAGCGGTGGAGCGCCCGTCCCGGGGAGGTCGGCGGCGGCGGCCGGCAGCAGGAGCAGCATCAGTACGAGCGGCAGCATCTCGTCCCTGGAGCTCAGCGGGCGGACATCCTCCGGGCCTTTATATACACACCGGGACACGGAGAGGACGCGGAGCGAGGCCGGGAGCCGGTTTACAACATCAACAGCACACACGCGCGCACGGACCCACGCTCACACACACTCAGACTCCGGTAAGACACGGAGGAGGGGACACCGGAGCCGGCATGTGACCCGCCCAGTCCCCCTTTAAAGAGACGGAGACACTGCAGGTGAAGCTCTCCTCCTGACTGACTCACAGCTGACCTGATGCTCGGTACCGATCGGCTCTGACGTCGCACATCAATACTGCTCGGCGTGACGTCAGATTGTGAGTTCATTGACATGTTTGAACTTTGCAAACATCTGTCCTAACATCTGGTGATTGTAACTGAGTTTGTTTAAATAAAGCTGATTTCATTTTTTTTTTTCTGTGTGCGCTGTGCTCCTTCTTTGGGAGAATTACTGAGGAGGAGTACCAGGAGGTGATCTGGGGAACCATGGTGAAGGGGCAGAGCCAGCTTAAAAAAACAACAACATAAAAACTGAATGAGAAGACATGAGGTCACATCTGGCTCACTCTCCAGCACGAGGAGAAACTATGTGAACATTTAATAAATATATGAACAGATGTGATCATCCTGTAAAAGCAGAAGATAAACAAGTTAAACCACACTCCTCATCCAAAACAGCACAGTGTAAAACAGGCTCCTGAAACACAGACTGTATAAGGAAGATGGGAGTGGTAATCGTGCCAACTCACTGGTTAGTCCAAGGAGTAGATGTGACTTGGGCACAATGCACCCGGTATAGCAGGAGCTTTTCAATCATGAGGCCGCCACACCCTGAGGCACTAATTAAAGCAGAGAATGAGAGTGTTCACCGGAGCTGTAGCTAACATTTTTAAAAGCCTGGACCCAAGCTGGAAGGGAAAGACTCTCACCACCCCGGCCCATTAAAAAGAAAACAAAAAGCAGTGGTCAGTCTGAGAAAAATAAGTAGAATTTCAGCATTTTTCCGTGTTACACTTCACAAACTACAGTAGAAATACACAAAACCTTCACATAGAGCAGGGATGCCAAACTCATTTTACATCATTAGCCCAGTTTGGGCTTAAATGGCCCCGACCAGTGAAGCTCCTCTGTCTGGAAATGTAAAGAAGTTTAACTACACATTTAAGTCCTGCGATATGTTAATATAAGAAAAAAAGAAATGCATACTTCTCGGTTTTTGTACAGGATAAAGAAATCTGTCAGCATGAGTCTTTGGGCTTAAAAGCAAAATTGCAGAAAAGTTTCTGGGAGCTCACTAAAAGTCTTTGTTAATTCACTGAAAATTTCTCTTATTTTTTTTAATTTTTTTTATTTTTATTTTTTTAAGTACAGTGAACCCATTATGAAGAAAAAAAAAATTCAGTATAATGCAAAAGAGGAATTTGTTAATAATTATCAATGAATTATTTGGGTGTGGTATTGTAGTATGAATGCCTGAAAAACAAACAAAGAAAAAAAAACAAACCTGTAAAACCTGCAAAAATATAGTTAAAAAGCCAAAGTTTATGTCCTCCTTCAGTCTTTGCTGGGCCGATTCTGCCCCCGGGCTCTATGTTTCACACCACTGATGTAGAGAATGAAGAGGTAGTGGAGATTAGGAAATGCTTTCAACTTTCAGACATTTTCACACCAGGAACAGAAACCGATCAATCGCGGCCGATACAAGATAAAACATATTTTATTCAATACAACCATGAAACTTGTGTGAGACCATAAACAAATCAGGAAAGTGTTTAATGAGGTTTTAAGTTACAGGATTTAAGGGTCTGTTTTCCCCTCAGACTTCTTTTTGTAACCTCCGTTTCTCTTTAACACACAAGCTTCGGCTGTCCATCTTCTATCTACAGTCTTTGTTTTGTAGCTTCATATTGCTGTATTGTTGAATGCATCGTTCCAGCGTGCTGAAAACCCACAGAGCCTGATGTAAGTGTTAGTGTTAGAGAGCAGCTGCTCAGCATGCAGAGTGGAAAAAGAAGGTGTTGCTCTAATCTGTGGGAAACAAAGGGTGTGGAGCCACTGCAGGTGTAGTGGGTGGACGTCCAGTGGAAGAATATAACATGAGGCACGAGGAACGTGAAAATATTGTTGTGTGTAGTGAATGAACAGACTGCAAACATGTCTCTCTTCTTAAAAATCTTTATTAATTATACCAGTGACACATTCAACCATTCATTTAATATTTCTATAAAATGTTCGTCTTGCTCTTCAAGTTAAAACAAAGTCGTCATCAGTTTGTGAATGAAGAAAAAAAAAAAAATACGTGAAGCTTTTCACACAAACTGAGCAGAAAGAAACGCGACAATAAAAACACCTCAGAGTGCAAAAAACATCAAGACCGAACACACACGGTCAGTCCTGTAATCACTCTCTCTCTCTCTCTCTCTCTCTCTCTCTCTCACACACACACACACACACACACACACACACACACACACAGGCAGATGTTTGTACCAAGTTAGTGATTTTAGGTTTTAATCCAAGTTTTTTGAACACGTGTGAGTAAAAGTTTCCAAACTGAGCGTTAATCGATATGAAGACCACGCCTTCATGAGGGCCCAAGTCTGTGTGACCACGCTGTGCCATGTGTTTTGACCTGATGAGCCCACGTTCACCTTGAATTTAAATAAAACTATACAACTGTCAAGTTTTTAAACAGACCACCTTTGTGTTGTTTGTGAAGTTTGTGACGCTGCGACAGCAAACTCTCCAAACTCTTCAACTCTGTGCAGATCGGAGTGCAAATCAGCTTCAGGATGACAAATTTGAAATCTAACACAAGAATCTGACCTTTTATTTGCAACGTATGCCTCAGATTATTATTCCAAAAGCTCCAGAACAGCCACTTGATACACCCTGCTGTTTGATAACTATGCCAGCTGAGCTTTCTATGAAGTACATTTGCCTCCAAATCCATCAAATGTACTTTCATTTGCATTAGAAAACAGGTTTAAAATTGTAATTTTATTATGATATTTTCTAAAGTCTCACAGTCTCCTGTTAAAAGTTAAAACAGACCAGTTAATGAGCTAAATGTGGGGATATTTCACTCACTTATATTTCACTAACTTAAATATTTTTACCAGCCTGTTGTTTCTTTTAAAGTTTACCCACTGAGTGAGGAAACTTGCAGCTGTTTCTGCTGAACTCTCAGACTCTTCCTGATCCTTTACTGACAGTTTTTGGCTGTGAAATAAAGAATTTGAGGTCATCCAGTGTGACGAACCTTTAACAGAAAAGTCCATAAATAAAGCCTAGCTTAGCATAAAAACTGGAAATGCAGAGAACTGGATCTGGATCACCTCACAGCAGCAGCAGTAAAGCCCACCAATTAAAAATGTTTTATGTGCTGGATGACTTTTATTTCCCTTGATTTCGTTTTTGAGGACGGGCGTTTGGATAGACGGCCAGTAAAACAAACTCAGACTGCTCCCATGCCAGTTTCACTCATGATGTCATGTTCAGACTCAAACCAACACGAGCGCGTCATCTCACTGTTCGTTGGATCGGGGGGCATCAAATCTGGATCCAGCTTTGCAGACGTGCGCAGAAACTACA
>VUQG01015035.1:0-15630 GCA_015106755.1 Etia nguti
AATGACTGAAACTAGCCAAAAGTGAACGCTGTTAAGTGCCAGGAGGATTGCCAGGATTTATACATCGGGGAAACCAAGCAACCTCTGGCAAAGCGGATGGCACAACACAGAAGAGCTACCTCGTCAGGCCAGGACTCTGCAGTCTATTTACACCTACAGGCCAGTGGACACTCTTTCAAAGATGAGGATGTACACATCCTGGACAGGGAGGAACGCTGGTTTGAGCGCGGAGTGAAGGAGGCCATGTACGTGAAAAGGGAAAGACCATCGCTGAATCGAGGAGGGGGCCTAAGGGTACATCTGTCACCATCTTACAATGCTGTGATTGCAGCCATTCCCCAACTCTCTGTGAATGGTACTCATGGTAATTGATCAGTGGTCATGATAATTTGCATATTAATGATCACAAAACTGACCTCACAGTGGTGCTGGTTTCAGTCATTATGCAAATGCACTGTTTATAAGGTTGAGGAAACCTGCAGTCAGCTGAGACTGAAGAGTCTCTTGAATGAGTGATGAAACGTTTCTCCCACTGAAAACGCCACATCTAGATGAACAGAATCAACTTTTTGGGATTTCCTTACCTGAGTGATTGAGCATGCATTAAGACAGATCTTGAATACAGTTTGTCTTTTGTGTGGCGGCACAAACAAAGAGTGGAGCTGCATATGCGCACATCTGCACACAGGTGAAGAGAGTAGTGGGACATCAGGTGGGTTTATTTAATTCCCACTTCCAACATGAAGAGAGAGTAATGCATACATGTAGCACAACAAGGACACTGCCATATATGGCCTCATTTACATACAGCAATGAATGGTTTCAGTATATCTTAATGAAAACAAACCTGAAATCATATTTATGCAGGATTACCTTGAAGACTGTCTTACAGCTAATTATTTTTATTTATTTTGGTACCAGAGTACAATAAGAAGATGGAGCCTTACACTCCAGCCACAGGCAGGACCTGAGCCTCTTTCTTTCTGTCCAGCTCCATGTCTCAGCTGGTGGTGTAACTGTCCGCATAGTTCAACAGTGAATTGCTTAATTTCGTAACCAACCTTGGCACCCATGTGTGATGTTGACGTCATCTCTGGGTTTTTGGTTTGTTTTGTTTTTTTTTTCACTGTTGGTGGAGCTGCTGGTGGTACAACGCAATGCCATCTGCCAGCTTAACTCTTCCTGCCTCCCTCACAAACGCACAGTCTCCTCTGACCACCAGCTTAAAAACAGAGGGGGTTTATTGCTGACTGAGCAGCTGCTTGCTTATTGGAAATGTAGAGCCAGCGTGGCTAGTTTTTAATATTTTTGGAAGGAAATCGTAGATGAACAGAACTATGTCTGATATGTTTCGCTGCAATAATACAGGGAGACTCTGATAGTTTATGACTACAACTTTGAAGTGTCGACCGACCAAAAATCTGTTGTTCAAGGTCTTATCTGAAAGGATACATTTTTAAATGTATTGCAACTGGTGAACCGTCCTTTTGAAGACTAGAATAAGTTTGCATGCTATGATATAATCTTTGTACTGTACAGTGCTGCAGCAGCTACGTTTTGGCCCCTGTTCTCTCCTTCCAGAAGGTTGACATTTTTAAAACGATAACAGACCATCAGTATATCCACTAAACAGAAGCTTTTAGCCTCATGTGACTTCAGACTTTCTCTCCGATTGGTCATTTAACTTGTGAATATAGTCAAAGTCAAACAGACAGTTTTATTGTATGGACTTTATCAGCGAAGAGAAGCAGGCTAAAAGTGACTTTGAAGTAAAGACTGGTTTACTTTAGCCTTTAGAACAGCTTTGTTCTGAAATTAGCTGAATTAAAATGTGTGCAAAGAAAACGGGAGAGAAAAGTTTTGCTGTGGGCTTAAAAAGCATACTAGTTTTCCTGTTGTTGTGGGGACATTACTGTTGGTCCTCAGTTTCTCTGATACTTGAAATGGGTGATACGGACCTGCACCAGTGCTTGAACAACGCAAAGGCATGTGTCACAAGTGTTGGCAGGCCTGTAATGTACTACTGATAAAGCCACCGGGAGAATCTGGGCTGTAACCGACAGCGTTTCCTGACGAGCGTTCGGACCGTGGGCGATAAAAGTCTAAAACACTGCAGCTTAGCTGGCTGATCTGGCGTCTGTGTAGAATATAGCAGCTGTAGATAAGAGGAGAGTTGAGCGCTGGAAGTTGGACACTATGCTTCATGTTTATGTGCTGCATGTTCAATCGCTGTCTGTGAATAAACGCATTTGCATTTTAAATTACTCAAAAAAAATAAATTCTCACTAATTCTTTGGCGTTGGTTAAAACGGCTTTGGGGACGGCGCCAGAAGTTTCTGTGGGTGGGGGGTGAACGTGCGTATGATTAGGTCCAAGAATCTTAATCACGATTATTTTGGGCAAGACTGATTACTCACAGACTTTGGAAAAAATGTGTAGTTATTATACTTTTAATAAAACAGAACGTGTCTTAGCAATGTTGAAAAATCCGTATCCTGGATGAAGTCACAGTTGGTAGTAAGCAGATGCAAAAGCAGAATGCGTAGCGTCCCGCAACATACGGGCTTGACCCGCTGACCTGTTTTAAAGTCACTTTGGCCTAAAGCGATTTCTCTGTCCTTCCTCTCACAGCGATGTTACGAACACAAACAATACAGAAATGGGCTCAAGTTCTGCAAACAAATCCTGTCCAATCCCAAGTTTGCTGAGCATGGAGGTAAGCAGCAAAAATGTAGCTGTACACAGAATTTTTCTTGTTCTCTTAAATGTATTTTTCACCATCTACTGCATCCTTTTCTTGCTGCAGAGACCCTGGCAATGAAGGGCTTGACCCTGAACTGTTTGGGGAAGAAGGAGGAGGCGTATGACCTGGTGAGAAGAGGCCTGCGCAACGACCTCAAGAGCCATGTCTGTATCCTTATACGTAGCACTGCATCCTCGCAAGATGTGCTCTGGGTTAAGCAGCTGTCGCTTTGAACTATTAGCAGTGTCTTTTTGCAGGATGGTTGAAGTGTGTGTGTCTGTGGTTGTGGGATGCTAAAAGGACCTTGAGGTGCCTCACATTGTGTAGAAGAGCTCTGCTCTCGGTGGAGCACTGTCAGCACATTCTCTGTTACTCTCTTGCTGAGAGTGAAATCTGTGCACGTTGCTGGTGGATAAGGTTTATCTCATCCTAAACCCTGCCTAAAGTCAAGACAGAGCAACTCTCTGCAGATGCACTGCTATCTCTTTAGCTTCCACAGTAATTCGGTATCCAGGGCATGTTTCCGTCCCTCAGAGGGCGTGCTTTGGGGCACGTATGCAAAAAAAAGTGTGTTCTTTTAAAATAGCCGAGGCTTTGCAACACATCAGGGTTTTAAATCACAGCGTTATGTGTTGCATAAGCTTAGAATTATGATTGGTAGTTCATTTAGATCATTGCTTTGTCACTAATCAGTTTTAAAAATAATCATAAGCCATGTTCAGCCACATTGGAGATGAAGCCTGAACAGCCTCAGAAACATAATCCTGTCCATAAATGTTTTATGGATTTATCTCTTACTAGCCTTTTAGATTTGCCTGTCCCTGTTTTAGTTTCTGTGGTGCTGGATAAAAACTTCATCAAAACTCTGTTTACACAGAATTTGTGCTAGTAGTTTTTACTTTGTTAAATGTAGGTTGAATGCAATGTTTAGATGATTTTTTTTTTGAACAGAATGAACTTCTTCATAGTTAGTTACTGTAGGAGGTAAAAGCCTCTTTTTTCCCCCCCTTTGTTTGCACAGGAGGAGCTGTAGATGCCATAATTGATACAACTCTGTTTAAGGATCTTTTTTTAGCTCCTGCAGAAGGGTAGGAAATTTCCCAGTATTCAGAGACCTTTGAGTGTAGGTTACAGTCACTGGTCCAGCTCCTAATGTTCATTGATTGTTGGGACACATGAATACAGCACCAGAAGCAGCCATTTATGCATGAAAAATACAGTTTTTTAAAGTTGGTTTTCTAAACTAAAAGTATTAAATTAGCTTAAATATAATTTTGTTGTGTGGCTCTATGTAGATCATTCAGTGCAGCGTGTTTTATTAAATCCTCACACTTCATTTTTGTGGGTAAAATTGGTTAAAGATAACAGCAGTTTAATAAGATGTACTTTAGCTCAGGTCCATGTTGGCCCAGCAGTGTGGCAGTTGGACTACGGAAAGGGTAAGAAGCAAGTTTAAAGACGAATAGCTTGAGAATAACAATTTTTATTTTTTATTTTTACATTTGAGCAACATCTATAAACACAACCAAACACTTCTCATTTAGTCTCCCTGTTCATTTTAAACTGATATACATGTATTTACTCGAACAAAGTCTACTTTCACTATTGTTTTAACATTCTTGTAACTGTAGACATTCTGATGGAACAAAACAAGGAGACAGAAATCACCAGTGAAGGTTTTAAATGAATCGGACAAAACAAAACATGGTGGCATCACAGTGGCTCCCACCACACAACAACACAATGAAGAGGATGACACAGGGCTGCAAGTAAAGGCAAGACCACATGATGCATAACTAGTGTTTAGCTATTAGAAGGCTTCAGAGTTCATATAAGCAGCAAATACAAACAGAAAAAAGACCAGGAAGGTGCCTAGTTCCTGGTAGGTGTCCCCAGTGAGCATTTCTGAAATCCTTTTGGTCTGAAAACAGGTTTTTATAAGATCACATCACTTCAACCACCAGAGAAGAGGTCCATTGAACTCCACTCTGACTCTGCTCATGTGCCCTTTTTTTGTAATTCATTTGATTGCATCATGCAAAGTGCATTGTGCATCTTCCTTAACTGGTTTTGCGTCCCAGGCTGGCATGTGTACGGTTTACTGCAGCGCTCGGATAAGAAGTACGATGAGGCCATCAAGTGTTACCGCAACGCTCTTAAGTGGGACAAGGACAACCTGCAGATCCTCCGAGACCTGTCCCTGCTGCAGATCCAGATGAGAGACCTGGAGGGCTACAGGGTGAGTCAGAGGGGGGTTATGTCTCTTTAAATAGTAATTAAGAGATGCTGCATGTTCTTGATCAGAAGCTGGGAGGTTTTAGTGAAAAGTTTGGCCATAGGAGATGAACCCTGTTGGATGACGCATTATTTAAAAAAATCAGTAAACTTTTTATAAAGGAAAACAAAAACAGTCCTCAGTTTGTGGGGAAAGAACTTTCCTGAAGAGAAGCACACACTTCCATCTGTCCCCCTGCCTCATCCAGGACGCAGTATGGCTCTGAATTAGAGAGGACTGGGCGAATCAGCATCCAGATATCAGGTTGCAGTCAGTCTTCACAATGTAGAACAGCTCTCCTGGGATTTAGATGCTTTTATAGTGAGAGGTATGAAATGGCAAGAGGAAAGTCTGGCTGAAAGGATTAAAAAATATGGATGAGAGGACAGGGAGGGGCTCCCACTTGGAGTGTATTAGGTGTTAATTTTAGTTCTCCCTGAGCCAGCTAGCAGCATCCTGGTGTCACTACCATGAGTCAGCACAATCACTTTCTCTTTGTTTATCTTCCCAGCACCTTCTCAGGTTTGAGATAATGTGGGCTTATAGGGAACGTAGTATTTTTCCAAATGTCAAATTAACCCAGTGCTGGCACATTGTCTTTCTCCAGGAGACACGGTACCAGCTGCTGCAGCTGCGTCCAGCCCAGCGGGCCTCCTGGATCGGCTATGCCATCGCCTATCACCTCCTGGAAGACTATGAGATGGCAGCAAAGATCATTGAGGAATTCAGGAAAACACAACAGGTTAGACACAGCGACAGTTTCGGATTTCTCTTCCCCAAAGCCAGAATCTTTCCCCCCCCCCCAAAAAAAGAAGACGACTTTCAGTTGTTGTCAGTTTTGTTGTCACCCCATCGTGCGGGCGGCCTGAATTTCAGTTTGAATTTCAGTGATCTCAACGTCAAGGTCAGAGGTCACGCTTTCTGACAGTATTGTGAATGCAAGAACTCGAAGGAAGTCACCTTGGACTTTGACATTCATACCATACGTGCATCTGCTAGGAGGCTGAGGGGTAGCACCGGAGGCCGCCCGGTATTTTTGCTTCTGATGTTGTAGTTTTAGAATCTCTTAAAATAGAGTGGCCACTTGCTCACACCAGTAGCACCTTCTGCTACCTACCAGTGGGATACAGTGTAAAGTGTAAATGAAACAAACACAGACTATTCAGTTGAGACTCTGCAGCTGTGCAGAGGCCAGTACTGCAAACGCAGACCAGGCACCTATTTTTGTTTAGAGAGTGTTTCAGAGATGGCACAGCGGGAGTCGGTGCGTTAGATTTCAGTACAAGCTCTGGCCAAGAAGCCAAGATAAATCTTAACAGCTTACCTTAAATAATATTTGTAGTTTCTCTCTTTTTTTTGTCCAAAAATATCTTTGAGTGGCAAAAAAAAAATTAGTGCAACTTAATTTGATTTTCTATCGCTGATAAAGACCATCTTATCTATCCTTAAAAGTAGGGATTCAAGTAGCTGTTACAGTCTAAAAACCTGAGATTGTGCTGGGGTTAGTTTGTGAGTATCGGCTGAAAATTGCTGGCAGAGTGTGGGCTGATCTTATTTGTTTGTGGCGTTGTTGATGCTTTAGCTTTCCACCTGCTGCGGGGAAAACCGAACACAAAGACAAAGAACTTTAAAGCTGTTCACTGCAGCTGCTGTTTGTGCTGCTCATTTGCACTTTTTTCTCCTCCTTTGTGGTGAACCTTCCTGTCATTCAATCAGCACACACTGATTTGGCTACACCCTGTTGGCTTTTTAGAGCCGAGTCGTCGCCATAGTTTCTGCGTTGGCCACATTCCTGCAGTGTTTGTTTCTACGCAGCAGGGGCGGTACCCAAACGCACACCAGTGTGGACCAATAAATCCTGAGGGGCTGGAGAACCACTGCCACCAAAGAAGCTTGGATATGAACTATTTTGTGTACTACAGACACCATGCACTGCTCCGCACTTTGATGAGTAACAGGCTTACTCGTATTCGTGACGCTGTAGGTGTCTGACTCGCTGATTTACAGGGAGTGCTTTGTAGCTTCGCAGCCGGTGGGTGTTTTTTCTGTCGTCTCTGCATTGGTCACAACAGCGGTAGAGCTCACTCGCTTTCACTCTGGCGTGCTCCTGATAAGACCAGCCTGCTTCCTGTCTTTGTGCCATCTGTGTAATACAGTGAGCTGGTGTGACCGTGCACACATACACTGAATAATTCAGAGTTTCCTGAAAAGCACAGCGGCTCCTGGAGGCTTTCAGTCATGCGTGCCTGGTACAAAATGTTACTGACACTCACAGTGGTCTGTTCTTTGTGTGGTCTGTTCAGACGTCTCCGGACAAAGTGGACTACGAGTACAGCGAGCTGCTGCTCTACCAGAACCAGGTGCTGAGAGAAGCAGGTTTGCACAAGGAGGCCCTCGAGCATCTGTCCAACTACGAGAAGCAGATCTGCGATAAACTGGCAGTGGAGGAGACGCGAGGTGGGTGACTGCAGTCTCTCTGTTAATCCTTCGAAGTGCAAACATCTTTACCAAAGTAACACCAAACAAGCAAAACTTTATTTATTTATAGAGCACATTTTATTCACAGTGGCAGCACGGCGTGCATGTGATAAAACCTGCTGCCACTAGGGGGAGCAGTGATGCCAGCAGTAATCTGGCATGATGCAGGCGCTCCAACAAGGAGCTACAGTAGAGAAGGGCAAACAAGCTTCAATAAGTCATCTAGAAAACTGTTCTGAGGCTGATTTAATTTTTCTTTCTTTGACATTCCTGTAAGCAGAACTTTTTTTTTTTCTTTTTTTTTTTTTCCTGGCAGCCATGATTTTTCTTGGCTTCTTGTCTCGATTTAACAGTGTTTTTCTTCCTCGACGCGCTCATGTTTCTGTAGGAGAGTTACTGTTGAAGTTGGAGCGTCTGGATGAAGCAACAGAAGTCTACCGCCGTCTGCTGGAGAGGAACCCGGAGAACTGGTCCTATTATCACGGCCTGGAGAAGGCCCTCAAACCAAGTATGACACGAGTCTCGTCCTTGCTGACCTCTAAAATATCCAAATCGGTGATGAAGCTAAATACTGAATTCCTTTTGATTTGTATTTATTTTATTTTCAGGCACTGTAGAGGAGAGATACAAAATCTTTGAAGAAGCCTGGGAGAAATTTCCCAAAGGGCTGGTGCCTCGCCGCCTACCCCTCAACTTCCTTTCTGGTATGCAGCTCCTTTCTCCGCTAAATCAAACAGAATAAATCCAGTGTTTATTTAGATTTAGTCAGCTTTTTGACTAAAACACCCTTTAGCCCTTGATTAGTTTAGTTTTAGTTTATATTTAGTTGACTAAATATCATAAGACTATCGTAGACTAAATCTGAAGTTGATTCAGTGACTAAAATCTAAAGAGGTTGGTCGTTTTTTACTGGCGAGAATTGTTCCAAACGGTTTGCAAAGCTTTGCATTTTCATCTCATTTTTATTGGTCGATGAAAGCGTCAGTACATTTCATCATAGCTCTTTTCCTCGTACATCAGTTTTTGTTTAGTTATTGGCTTTTTTCGTCAGGGAAAAAAGTTTGTTAATGAAAACTGACCGAAATTATTAGTCAATGAAATTAACAATGAATAAAACTGCAGACTAAAGATTAACTTTCTTTTGCTTTGTCTTTCTCTGAAGGTGACAAGTTCAGAGAGTGTCTGGACAGGTATCTGAGGATGAATTTCAGTAAAGGCTGCCCGCCCGTCTTCACCACGCTCAAATCGCTGTACAACGACAAAGAAAAGGTGACGGCACAGCTGCTGAAGCTGACTGATCTAAATTTAAACCACAGTCACAGCCTCGGACCAAAAGAGTCTTAAAGAGGCTCAATTCCAGCTCCATTAAAAAATGAAATAGCTTTGCATGATTCGCAGTTCAAAATCATCCTTAATTTTCTTATCCTGGGCCTCAGTGAAGCTCCTAAGCGCATCTCTGTATGAAACAAGGTGTTTTAGCTCCTCCCCCTTTAGATGACCATGTAAGAAAAATGGCGCATTTAGATCCGCCTGAAGTCCTTTTTTTTTTTTTTTTAAATTAGCATCCACTGTTGTAAGAAGTATTTATGAACAATAAGTCACTGTATTAACTGCACGATTCTGAAAAATCCCCTTTGTGTCATGCTTCATTTTTACTTTGTCCTCCTTTCCTTTTAGGTGGCAATTATAGAGGAACTGGTGGTCGGCTATGAAACCTCATTAAAAAGCTGCCGAATGTTCAACCAGAATGGTGAGAGAAAAATTTCAGCATCCTAACAAACCAGACAAAGTTAAACCAGCTGTAAGTTTTTGTGTAGCTGTTGCAGTCGTTTGATTACAATCCTAACGAGCGTCTGCTTCTGCCGTTCCAGATGACGGTAAGGAGGAGCCTCCAACCACATTGCTCTGGGTGCAGTACTTCCTGGCACAGCACTATGACATGATCGGCCAGCAGACACTGGCTCTAGAATATATCAACACGGCCATCGAGAGCACGCCCACGCTCATAGAGCTCTTCCTCATCAAAGCCAAGATTTACAAGGTGGCGCACTCATCTGATTTGTATGATTGTTTACTATTTTAGACGTGTAGTTCTGCTGCAGTGGTGTTCTCGAGTCCTGACCTTTTTCGCTCTCGCAGCATGCTGGCAACATCAAAGAGGCTGCCCAGTGGATGGATGAGGCCCAGGCTCTGGACACCGCTGACAGATTCATCAACTCCAAGTGTGCCAAGTACATGCTGAAGGCGACCATGATCAAAGAGGCCGAGGAAATGTGCTCCAAGTTCACCCGGGTGAGAGAAACAGTGCAGAGTGACAGCTGACCAACCGACGAGGACTTTTAAAAATGTCAAAACAAAATGTTGGCAAATGATGAGTACAATGATGATTGTACTCATCATGATGAGTACTCTCTATCTCTAGATCTCTGATATAGAGATATAGATTCCCACTTTTCGTACAAGCTGTAGTGATTAATGACAAAGTAATTGATTGTGATTAATCGCAGCCGACTGTTTCCCAACATTGTCTTAAAGTGGAGGATGACCCATACACATAAACATCTCCATAGTCAAGCACACGAAGAATTGTGGACTGTAAAATGATCCTACATTAGCAGGATTCTAGCTATTCTAATGTTCTGGACCTGATAACTTATATAACCCTCTTTCAAGTATCTCTGCTAAGCACTTATAACACTCATGGAGGGTTTTAATGCAGACCATAGGCTTAACACTGTTAGTTGACCTCATCAATAGCATTCAGTTAAGAATGGATCCCCGTGGAACACGTACAGTAATGGTCAGACTGCCTGTGCTCATGTCTATATGTCTCATGTTTCTGCAGGAGGGAGCGTCAGCAGTGGAGAACCTGAACGAGATGCAGTGTATGTGGTTCCAGACTGAGTGCGCGCTCGCCTACAAAGCCATGAACAAGTTTGGAGAAGCCCTCAAGAAGTGCCACGAGATCGAGAGGGTGAGGCTTTCCTGACAGGATTTAAACTCGGTGCAAAAGTACACGCTCCCTAACCGCCCACATAAAGTCTGTCTGGGTGTTAAACTTGTTCCTTTTTCACTCTCTTTAATCTCATCAGCATTTTGTGGAGATCACGGACGATCAGTTTGATTTCCACACTTACTGCATGAGGAAGATGACGCTACGCTCCTACGTGGACCTGCTGAAGCTGGAGGACGTGCTCCGGATGCACCCGTTCTACTACAAGGCCGCAATCACGGCCATCCAGATCTACCTGAGCCTCCACGACAATCCGCTGACTGATGACAGCAAAGAGCTGCAGGCGGACACTGGTGAGAGACGAACAGTGAAGATCCAGCTCTGAGTCACCGAGGCTCTGTTCAAGGGAAGGCCTTCACTGACCTTCCTTTTTGTCTTCACTTCTCTAGCTAACCTGTCGGACAAAGAGCTGAAGAAGCTGAGGAACAAGCAGCGAAGAGCCCAGAAGAAGGCCCAGCTGGAGGAAGAGAAGAAGAACGCGGAGAAGGAAAAGCAACTCAAGAACCAGAAGAAGAAGAAGGAGGATGACGACGAGGAGATCGGAGGGCCCAAAGAGGAGCTCATTCCTGACAAGCTGGTGAAGGTCAGTGGCCGATACGTGAAGTATTCAGGTCTGTTTATCAGTTTTAGGAGTCTCCAGCTTTACTTTTTTGTTTTGCACATTTGCCTTTACAGGTAGAAAATCCACTGGAAGAAGCCATCAAGTTCCTGATGCCTCTCAAACACCTGGTCAAAGACAAGATTGACACCCACCTACTGGCCTTTGAGATCTACTTCAGGAAAGGTTGGCGCGCACACGTTATCATGTGTTTTTTACTGTGCCAGCATCGCCCTCTTCCCCATTTCTGCTTCACACGTTTACTGTGTTCTCCTTTCAGAAAAATACCTGTTGATGCTCCAGTCAGTGAAGAGAGCTTTGGCAATCGACCCCGACCACCCGTGGCTGCACCAGTGTCTCGTACGCTTCTTTAAAGGAGGTATGAGAGGATTCATTATTAAACTACCAGCGCATGCTCTTCAGCGCTCGGTTTTAATTGCCTCTATCCTGTCGATCTTCTTCCTCCCTCTTTGCAGTTTCAGAGAGCAAGGAGCTTCCAGAGGTGGTCAGGACGGTGCTGAAGCAGGAGATCACCCGGCTGTTTGGAGACAGCAATGCTAAGAGCTTCAACCAGGCCTACCTCACCAAGCACTCCAACTCCATACCACACAGACTGGCTGGTAAGCCTCTTTGACCCTCACTTCTAATATTTTGGTACTTAATGCAACAACAGTTCAACTGACTCTTAAGAGCCGTACTCATGAAAACATGTAAGGAGATTTGAAATGACCTGGAGGCCGTTTCTTCCGTTGCTGCAAATGCTTTTGCTTGAGTATCACTCCGTTTCTTTTTTTTCCCCTTCTTAGTTCATCTTTGCACCCAACCATCCCTTAAAATGTAATTTTTCAAGCCCTGTCCACAGGGCTTTGTAGCTGCTGGGTCGTCACTAGCAGACATTTCAGGCTTCTGTTGCCTAGGTAACCCTCGGACTCATTTACCGCCGCCTCCTTTGTCAGTCAGAGGTATCCTCCCTCCCTACTAGTTCATCTGAATGTTTTAGAGCTGAGAAAGTTGGTACCTGCTTACAAGTACTCTGTTTAAATTTTAAGCAAACCAGGTTTTGGTTTTTTTTTTGATGCTCGTTGGTCCCATTGTGGAAATATTTGCACCTAAAGAATAGATGGGCACAGACGATGGCCAACCTGTTCTACCTTAGTGAAGGCACTGCTTCACACCATGCATGCCCTTACCTCTTACCTTAATATTAATCACCTTAACTAAAATTCCGACTCAAACCTCGCCCCTAACATGAAACCCAAAACCAAGACTTACCCCTGGAACATTGCCTTTAAAGGTTTGTGGACCAGCCTCACGCTGCAGAAACAACATTTCTATGATGGATTGAACCTAAAATGTAGAATTATTAAAAACGCACTTTCTCTCAGACTCACCTCCTCTCTCCTGCCTGCAGCTGCAAAGATGATGGTGTATCTGGACTCTTCGATGCAAACGAAAGCAGCAGAACTGGCCGGTGCACTGGATGAGTCCCTGAACAACAGAACCATACAGGCAAGTATTCACATCATGTAAAAAGATGGGAGGGAAGCAAAGAAACAGTTACGACACACTGGATTCTCTGCTGTTGTGGAAATATCACAAATGGAATAAAAGTTAGTCTACCAGGTCCTCATGCCTCAGATGCTGAGAGTATCCATCTCTCTTGGATCGACCTGAAAAAGGACTGGAGCAGAACAAACAAGTTTCTTCACTGAAGTGAAACCAGCCAGACAGGTTTTCTTAAAAAGTTGGTCAAAGGACCAACCACAATCGAGAAGTTGCAACAAAAACCGTGGTAACCAATAACGTCAGGAAGTACAGCAGTTCCTTTTGAGTTGGGATTGTTAGGCCGGGTTCATTCAGGACATTTCAGAGGAGATGTTGTAGCTGGTGCGTTAACAGTGACTCCTCCCTGCCTGAACGTAGCTTCTTTTAACCTTTGTCCTCTCGTCTTCAGATCTGCACAGAGGTCCTCGAGTGTCTTCGCAGCGGCGCCCTGGGCGACTGTAAGGAGCACGCAGAGTCGTACCGCGCCGAGTGCCACAAGCTTTATCCCTACACGTTAGCTTTCATGCCCCCTGGATACGAGGAGAACACCAAGATCGCCAACGGAGACGTTTCCACGGAAACGGAGGAGCTAGCCAACGAGATGTGAGCACAGCAGTACAGCAGCGGATGAGAAAAGGAACTGGGCCGAGCACGGAGCCTTGTGGTACGCCTGTGGCAGCCATTTTTGTAGAGCCGGACACAGGAAGCGAAAAATGGGTGTTTCGTCCTCGGGCTCAGCTCAGCTCTGACCTGGCTCGGCTCGGCTCTCTCCCACTTGGGTGAAAATCAGGACTCTGTGTGTGTGTGCGTGCGCGCGCGCGTGTGTGTGTGTGTGTGGAGGGCGTGTGTTTGTGTGCGTGCATGTGTGCGGTTGTGTATTTGTTGGAAACAGAAGGAGGAGGGAGGGGAAGAAGAAGATAACAGAGTGTCCATTTTACTTTTTTAAAACAGAGCTGGCAATGCTGAACATGAAAATAAAGAATCGGGAGAAACTGAGCGCTGGTTTTCCTCTGATTAATAACAATAACGGCAACAGCAACCACTCGGGCGTGACTCCCTACACGTCGCATACTCTGCTCCTCTTATTTTAAAATAAAAGCTAATCTAAATGAATATGGGACACGGCTGTCGGTGAGGGGCGGGCGATGGGGGGACTGAGCGGAGTGGATCTGACGGGTCCGCAGGAAGCCGAGCGGGAAGAGTTGCCTGAAACGGACACTGAGGACGACCACAGGTGTTTCTGTATCTACTGTGACGCTCGCTCAAGTAAACCGCCGGAGAAAGCCGCCTCGCACGTTGAACAGTTTTCCCCCCTAAAAAAAGTGCTTCCCTCGCAGTTCCAGGTCCAACATGGGAACACGTAACCCTCTGTCCTCGTGGAGCACCTCGTAGCACAGAATAAAAACTGTAAAGATTGTGTGATGCGCTCTGTTTCACATACACAGCTACTCTTAACTTTTCTATATAGCTCTGAGAGAGATGGATAGACCTAAGCAATACCACAGACACTCTTACCGATGATAATCATTTCAGGATCTGGTTGAAGCGGTTACACGGAGCCTCCGGGCGGTCACTTTTATTTATGCAGCACATTTAATAACAGGAGTTTGGCCCCGGGTGCTTTCCAGACGAGGCAGAGTCACTTGTGTTGTTGCTCTTTAGAAATGGTTTTATCTGCATGATGTACAGAGACTCTTTCGGTGAAGGCGTTTACGAGCCTGTAGTGCTTTCAGAGGGATCTTCTTCTCTGCTAACTTGAAAGTCTGAAGTCAAAGTCCACTGCCCCCCTTTGCCAAAATGATAAGACACGAACAAAGGCGAGTAAACGTACAAACATCTGGAAGCTGTTTTACTTCTTCTGTACCACCCCCACATCTTTTTTTTTTTTTTTTTTTTTTTTTTTTTTTTTTTTTTTTTTTTTTTTTTTTTTTTTTTTTTTTTTTTTTTTTTTTTTTTTTCTTCCCCTTCTTCCTCTGATTTTGGTTCTAATGTGAAAGATGAATTCTGAGGTGGTGATGTATGATATCTCTGGATTTTTGTATTAAAACCAACAGGAAAAAAAATGCTTGTTAGCCTCCCTGAGCTGCCCGTGTTTTCTTTGCAGGGGTTAGGTCAAGCTTTCGCGAGGACCAGGTTTTACCTGCTGTTTCAAACAAACTAACCTTGAGTGAAAGTGGGTTATGAAGCCCTCTGACACCGATGCGGGCTTGGTAACCAAACGTCAAGAATGTGCAGCACCTGTTTTGTGTGAGCTGGAGGAAAATCCACACGCCTGCAAAAAATTTTGTTCTGTGTGATTATTTCAGGAGGACTGTTTCACCAATAAAATAAAATAAAATGGCTTTCACGATTTTTCAAATGGTGCTTCATAGTGTCAAGTTTTAATAATCCCAATAATGAAAACAGAAGACGAGCGGGAACATTTCAAATCAGAGTAGGCAGATTTTCCTGTCTGTGATTTTAATGCAGCAGCCTTTACGATGTCCTGTGCTGGAGAAAGAGGGCATCTCAGTGTCTACCTTAGAAGAAAGGACTAATACAATATAAAAATTTCATTCACAGAAAATTCAAGCACAAACTCAACCGTGAAGAAGTCTATGTGAACTCATGTGGCCTCTAGAAATACTGCAGTTACTGCTGTGTTGGCTTGATTGTCCAACACCAGGGGTTTCCCTTTCGTGTCAGCACTACCTCTTTATTTAGAGACACTTCAGTGGTAACAAAGGTGATTTTGTACCTGTCACAAAGTAGAAAGGTGCAGGGTTTTTCCTGCACTTTAACCAAACAGGTTTGGCCTCATACCAAAGGGAATTCACCAGGACTGTGGTTTAAAAAAAAATGTTTGGCCAGGTTTTTTTTTTTTTTTTTTTTTTTTTTTTTGGTTTTTGTTTTTTTTTTTTTATTTTTTTGGTATTTTTTTTTTTTTTTTTTCTTTCTTTTTTGATTGAAAACAGTTTGTCTTAATTAAAAGCTAAACC